>BMAO01029593.1:0-10830 GCA_019973975.1 Trichonephila clavata | reverse complement strand
TTGCACAGACAGTTGTGTGAGACAGGATCCTTTTTTGGTGCACGTTCAAATGCAGGCTGTGCGAAGTCTAACAGAACGGTAGCCGTGGAAGAAAAAAATTCTGGATATATGGTGGCTGATCATCCAAATACAAGCACGCGAGCAGTGGCTAGTCAAATTGAAGTATCACCCTCCACGACATGGCGAGTACTAAAGGATGAAAGTATGCATCCTTTTCATGTCCAACGAGTCCAGGAACTGACTGAAAGGGATTTTCCTCGTCGAATGGATTTTGCTCGCTGGTATCTGCAGAAGCACACCCTAAATCCCGATTTTGGTGCAACTGTGCTTTTTACAGATGAATGTACATTTACACGTGACGGTACATTTAACACCCACAATTCCCACCAATGGGCAGATGTAAATCCACATGCGTCTTCTACACATGCATATCAGCGACGATTTTCCATAAATGTTTGGGCAGGAATAATTGGTGACCATCTACTTGGACCTTATCTTCTGCCAGAACGCCTGGATGGAAAAAAATATCTTACCTTTCTGCAACAGGTGCTGCCGGAAATGATAACAGATGTTCCCCCTCGTATCCGGCGAGTAATGTGGTTCCAGCAGGATGGAGCACCAGCTCATTTTGCGCCAGAGGTGCGAAATTATCTAAACGCAACCTTTCCAAATCAATGGATTGGGCGAAGTGGTCCTGTCCCTTGGCCAGCGCGATCGCCCGATCTTTCATGCCTGGATTTCTTTTTGTGGGGACACTTGAAGAGTCTTATGTATGAGACTCCTATCGAAACTGCAGAAGAACTCGTCGCCAGACTTTCGGCAGCTGCAGGAGAGGTGCGCGATACTCCTGGCGTGTTTCAGAGGGTTCGTGAATCCCTTCTTCGCCGTTGTACCGCATGCATCGCCTCTAATGGTCAGTGTTTCGAACAGATATTGTAATCATTTCTAATTAAACTTTTTTTATAACGTAAATGTTCTTTGTTTCCTTTTTGTCTCTTAAAACGAAATCTGTTTCAGCGCCCTCTATCACCTTCGGGTTAAAATTACGAGTATGATTTCTTTGATGAATGTTACTTGTTTTGGTGTTGTACTATCGCCTCTTAAAGTTTGCTTTATCGTTTTTTATTTTGATCATTACATACGAGCATTTCAATTTTTCCTCCCTAAACGCGGTTACATTTGCGCCACTTAACCGCTCCCGATGGTTTCAATTTTGCGCTCAAAATTCAAGTTAAAATCTAAGCTTTTGTAAACATTTAACAAAATAAAAAAAATACTGGTAAAAGGTAGTTGTTCGGTACTCCAAAGTCTAGAGCGCCCTCTAACGGCATTTTTTTAACTTTGTCTTTAAAACTTTTTTTAATGAAAATACTAATTTAAAGAATGATTTTAGTGAAAACCGCAAATGAATCGATCCATTTTCCCGTTTTTTATCATCATTTGAAATTTAGGACCCTAAACTTTGATGGCGCCTTTCTCCTTCGGAAGACGTTTGGGACACTTGGTTTCCTATTTACTATTACTCGTCTTGATGTGTACTATCACCCCTTAAAGTTACTCCCATCATTTATGAAACACCCTGTATAACTCATTAATATTATCTGGCGGTGGATTTCTCTCATTTTTATATTACTTGCATTTGAGCTACAAATTAACTCTAAAACGTCTGTAATTTTGATTACCCTTAAACGTCCGCCGGTGTCGTTTCGACACCGAGATATAAAATTTATAAAATAAAAATAATAACTAAACAATTGCATGCCTACTGTTCACGGAAGGGTTTAGTTTTAAGACTTTTTAAAATTATTTCATGTAATTAATACATTTTATGACCCTTTATATCAGGGTTGGGCAGAGTTTTTCAGAGTACGGGGGCTACTTCTAATTTTTTCAAGGAGTGGCGGTCCACCAGTGTGAGTGACACACACAAGGAAGGAGGAGAGGTCCACAGGTCCGGACCCTCCCTCCTAACCCTTCATTTTTCCCCGATTCATTATAGTTCCATTTATACAGTACGTAAAATGTAATAAAGTATTTGATATTAGTAATATTTTTATTTATTAACGTTAATTATTTATTCAGTAATTTATCTTGTGCTGTTTTTTTGTTCCCGACAATCGACAAAATAAGAAAAATTATGTGTTGCTGCGTATTGAAGTATATGAGAATGGTAAACCTTCAAACCCCGACCCTTCCCTTTAAAATTCTTATGTGCGCTACTGCTCAACGTCGTAGGTGTGGTGAGGTAAGGAAAAAAGGCTATTATAATAACTTAATAATAAGTACGGAATATGTATTTACCTACAAAACTAAAATTTAAAAAACAACACTTTTAAAACCACGTTTAAAGCAAAACGCAGGATACAAACTCAATAATAGCCCAAATATAATTATATCGAATGATACATTTATTATGAAACAATTCAAAATACATTAAAAAAATAAAACATTTTTATCTGAAGTTAGTTTTCGTAGTTATAGTTAGTAGAAGGCTTTGTCTGCGTACTGTCAGCCAATCTTGAATTTTCGATATGTAATAACTAACTTTTAAAATTCTTGAGGCGGTCACCCCAAAATGTCTTGGCGGTCCACCGGTCGATCGCGATCGACGTAATGCCCCTCCTCGGCTTTATATCATAAAAAACTGACGTTGACATTATGTTTCGTGAAGCTTGTTGGACCACTGTTTTATCGCAAAGCATTTCGGTTCGCAAATCTGCCAGGAACATTACTATTGTGCCGTTCTTATTCTGTACCATCCCTAGCGAAATATGTATCAGGATTTACTGGAATATTCTCAATTATATATGCACTTTCATCAGATTCTTCGCAGTCACTCTCACCCAATCTTATGTCTTCATCGAATCTAAATTAGAGCAAGACAGCTCACCACCATCCGATTCATTCTCAGAAATCTCTCGCAATAAATTAGCAATTTCATCAGGACAGCCATCATTTCAGGGTGTCTGCTCTGCATAAAATTCGAAAATCGAATGAAATTTGTTTATGAGCTGATAACCAAATGTTATCTAATGAAACACTTAGACATAACAGTTTTAGAAAAATAGATTCGTTTCCGCTGTTAACTCAATAACACTGCCTTCAAAGTCAAATAAATGTGCCATAGTATCTTAGAAAGTTTGTTTTACTAATATAATGATGAACGACAGCTGTTTATGATGATAAATTGCCTTGGTGTCGTAATGACACCAACGGACGTTCTAGGTATATTTAGGTGTAAAATTTCTCCTAATTAACCTGGAACCACAAAACTTTTACGGGGGGAAGTTTTCAAATTCCCTGCAAAATTGCGGAAAGGAGAACACTTTCAGTCGAACAGGCTCGAGTATCAAATTGACAGCGATGGACGTGATAGTGTTAAAATCTGTGGCAACAGATATGACATTACCTTCTTCAAAACGGATCTTAGTATGATGTGGATGCTTGGAGAAAGAGTGCTAGAGCTCAGATTCTACGGTCCTTGTCCCTTGACCGTAGTTCAAAATTACGAGGTTCGTCTCCGACAGCTCTAGTGTTGTTTCAAAGAGCGAAGTTAGTTGCTTCAGAGGGCGTGAAGTTAGTCCATAATTCCATAGACTTGCGGATATAACAAGGTCCTGAAGCCGCATTTCTGCTTTAACATCACTGATATTAAAGCTAGCGACCTTGATGATTTTAATAAATTCCCTGCATTTTTGGCTTAATTTTTGTTATTAAATTAAAAAATCGCGAATGTGTTAGCTCTTAAAAAAATCATACATTTTCTTTTTAAAACGCATTAGAAAAGCAAAATAGTATGAAAGTACCGCTCTAATGCCTTAAATAATTATAATATTAAAACCACGAGTAGAAAAACCTTTTTTATTTATTTATGTAGGTAATTATTGAAATTTAATAGTTTTTTTTTTGTTTTAAAGTGTATTTTTTATAAAGATTATTCTGCTACAACTATATATATAGTTCCAAGAAGTTCCATACACTTTTGACACATTAATTATAACTCGGATTCGCATAAATCCATTTAAATATGTTTGCTTATAAAACTAAAAACCCTTTCATAATTCAAAATCCTCGTTAATACTTTTACCTTTTTTCAACAGAGTTCTTAATGCATAAATTTTCTTTTGTATGGAATAAAATTAATTAATTTAAGCCATATATCAATCTTAATTTTAGAATTCTAACTTTTCTCTTTGCTTTTTCTCTACATTAATGATTATACAATTGCAAATCAAAATCCTTCATTCCCCCTTGCAATTAGTACTTTTCAATACCATAACCACTCAAATTATTAGACTAATTAAAAAGAATTACCTCTAACTAGACTTAATCCAATATAGTCAAACTATCGTAATTGCAATTAACTAAATATTTTTCAAGCAGAAAAAAAATAAGGCTTAAATATACTATATATGGTATAAACTGCTTTTGATAAATTTATATGAGGAAAAGAGTATTTAATATTTATTTTATTTTCAACATTAAGTTAAAAGACTCTTTTTATTAGTGGAAACTGCATAGCCGCAAACGATAATTAGATGATCCAATTGAAATATCGTCTGCATTTATAAAATGGATTTGTGGAATGTGTCGAAAGATTGCAGCAAATAATAGCAGAGATCTACGGATTTATTTGACGTTTAGTGGACTTTTTTGTTATTTAAAATAACGCTTTCACAAATTTTCCGAGGTAATGTCTCTAATATTTCAAGGTAATCTCGCGTGTTTGTGTGTAACGCGATGCGATTATCTTGTCTTTATGGCTAGAAGATTCAAATTACTGTCTGAAATGGCAACCGTAATAAATATTGTTCGCGGAATTCCTTCTTAAAAATGGTGATTGTGAAAATTTATAACTGGAAACATTTTGTTCGTGTAAAATAAGCGTCCATGGAGAAAGCAATTTTGATAAGAAATTTTCGTGTTTTCTGAAGACATTGTCTAATAAAACTATCATCTTGATTTATTAAATTTGACAAAACATATTTATTTGAACAAAAAAATTTTCTTTCTTCGCAAAATAACAGATTCATGCAACCATTCTGTTTGATAAAAATACTAGACATATATTTGTTTTATACTCTTCCATAAATAAACTTAAAATAATTTCATTCGTTTATAAAATGAGCCACTACTTAATTAAATGTCTTATGAATTTTCAAATGCTGATAAATTTTAAATACCATTCAAATATTACTATGCCGCTTTAAAGAACGATATCAATAGTAAATCAAATAGAAATTTTGAAGTATAAAGTAATTTTAAATAAAATAATGTAACGTATAATAAAAATTGTAAGTGTAATAAAAACATAATATAATGTAATTTTTCATGTACTTTTCAATTAATAATAGATCATTTATAATGTATCGAATGAGTTAAGAAAAAAAAATGAAAAAATGTCACAAATATTTCATAAGTGCAAAATACCTCAATAAGTACAAAACTGCTCACAGATAGATTTTTTTTTTTTTTTTTTTTGCATACATTTTAATACCATGTAATTAATGTTTCTAAAAACCAAAATAATTATCAGCTGCACATAAACTTTTTTCTCATTAAAAAAACTATAGAGGTGATTATAAGTTATGAGAAACAAAAAAAGTGTTAAAAATATTTACTTTTCTCTCTTTTGTGGGTTTTAGTATATTATTTGGACATTAATGCTATATAAAATCCTATACAACCAAAACAAATAGATAAAAATAAATAAATTTAATTATTTTTCAAAATAAAAAAAATTAGATAACAGACTTGTCATATCTAGTGTCACCATTTTAGTCCCCCCCCCCTTCCCGGTTTATTCCTATTTGAAAAAAATTAACTTGGCAAAATTATACCTATTAAAAACTGTTATTAAATGCATCAGAAATTTTTAAGAATTTTTAGTTGAAATGAACAAGAAAAAGAAGTTTTCTGCATGACCTGTACTTGATTTATCCGATAAATTCATCTCACAAACAAGGGGGGAAATAAAAAAGGGGAAAAAATGTTTCTTCTGTATGTAAAATGTAAAAAACAATTTCTTGAAATAAGAAGTTTATAAAGTGTGGCGCCATCTATCGAGCAACGAAGTCTAAAGTAAAAACGCTGTATATTGAAAATAGCATTTACACAGCAAATATTGAAAAATAAGAACCGTTTTGAATATGAAAAGTGCAATGAGGATCATGTTGCCTCGATTCCAGTTTTTAATTTCTATAAAACTTCACACTAATTTCAACACAATGAAAGAAAAATTACGCCTCTAAAATTTGTATAAACAAATTTAATTATCAAATAATTTTTTCGCATTTTTGTTTCCGAATGGCTTTGATTAACATATCATAATTGCATACCTACCACAATGTTGTTTTAATTAATAACTGACTTCCATTTAGATTAATTCGGCCTTTCCTTCATTTATTAACTTGTTTGATAATTGTAATACCTTTACTTTTTTTGCATTATCAATTCAATATGCAATTTACAAAACATCTTTTTATACTTGATGTACATAAATATTCCTTGATTCAATTTATCTTTAAATGAAAATGTCTTATTCAAGCTCAAATAATTTGAAAATATATTAAAAAACATACACTTTAAAAAAATTTGGGATCTTCCTAAATTTTTCCACAAATTACATCTTTAGTACATAACAAGAGAAAATTAAACGTTTAGATAAATAGTTTGAAAGCGGCTTATTATGTTATTTCTGCTGAAATAATTTGCATATTTTTTCTAATTTCTCAAAGAACTAAGCGAAAGATAAAATTATTTTTTTCAGATCAAATGCAAATTTTTAGTGACGATTACATTAGAGTATTTGTGCTTGTGGTTTGTGTATTCTGAGTATAATACATTTCAAACGTAGCAGACTCATTTGAAGCAACACCACCAACTAACAACAAAAGTTCACAAGCTCGCCATAAAAAGTATATTGTTCATTCGCCTATCCACCAACTCACTGGTGGGGGAGTACTGCAGCGGTGGTATATTCATAAGCCAGTAACAGGCTCCGCACATAGGTGGTCATGTTCCTGGGCTTTGGATCCATAGGTCGTGGGCTCTATTCACCGATATACTGGCTTATGAAGATAACACAGCGCTGCACATTATAAGCATGCGTACTTATTTCCTTTCCTTCGCATTTTCCATACTCATACATCGGCGACTTTTTTCTTCGACATTCAGAGAAGTTCCAAAGCAAACAGTTACAATGAGTTAACTATCAACGTGTGGATATTATCGGGAGGATGAGACGAATCGTCGGGAGACTTGAGGCAGAGAATTCTCAAAAGTGGATAATTACAGACTTTAATTTGATATGAAGTTTTAAAAGGACTGAAAGGTGAATGTTTAAAAGCTCGAGGTTGGGCTGAAAAAGCTTGGAGATTAAAATATAATTCATTATAGGTTAACGTAATTGTTGTTTTGCGTATTCAATGGTTTTTTCGTACTATAAAAACTTAAATGATAGTATATGCAAAAATTCAAGAGAGAACCATTTCTTATGCTAATATAAAGGCTATTTTTCATGTTTTTATCAAATTACACTGAAGCTTGTTTAATTCCCTTCCCCCTTCCTTTTTAAAATAAAACTGACCACCCTTAATGAATAATAAATTGAGATTTATTCCATGAATAGATTATTTAATGCTAAGAGAAAAATGTGTTCATAAATAATTCTTTCTTCTCCCCCCCCCTATTTTTCACTTTTTCTTCTTTTTTCCCCCCGCTTTTTTAAATTCTGATGGAGATAGGCATGTCTTGTTTAATATGGTATTACAAAAATAATTCCATAACCATTACGAATAGCTGGAACCAACAGAATGTCACTTTTCTTTAGAAAAGAAAGATATGTCAGCCCTCATCAAAAATACACTTCTTCACATTGCTTGTTATTCAATAGTCAAGTAATATTAAATAAATATTTTTTCTCTTCATATCAGCCTGAAAGATCAAAAATAATTACTTGGGGCTTACAAAATGCGCACTCATGTTTGAATTTTTTTTAAAAATTATACATAAGCAAATAATATTAATTTAATGAAATAGATTTAGACATGAAATATATTTTAATGCAGGCATGTCAAACTCATATATTACAGGCCGCAAATTCTATTTTATATTAATTTGATGGCTGATTTTTTTAACGTTAAAAGAAATTAATGAATATATTTGAAATAAATGTAAGCATTTTGGTTAACAATAGTAAAAAATAAAATAGTATAATTAAGAAACGTTCAGCGAATTCTACCTATCTTATTTTTATTCTTCGTCGGTTTGTTATTTTATTGTATATTATCTTGTGCGGATATAGTGGTTGGGCAGCACATTATTTGATGGAATATTCATGCCTAAATAATATTCATGAACAATATTTTCTCAATTGCATGAAAAACTTTTTACAATTTTATGCTTGTTAAAATTTTTATCCTCATAAATAACTAAGAAAATAGCAATAATGTACTAAAAAAAATTTTTTTAATTTTTTAGAAGTTCTTGTCTAAAAGTCGTGTTTTAATTTACATTCAAATATATTTTATTCTAGAGATAAAATAAGATTTAATTTTAAAAATCCAAATTTTGTAAAGCAAAAAAGGAATGTCTTATAATTACTTTTATAAATGCGAAATTCCTGCATCAAAATATTTCAAAAATGGAATCTAACACAAAAGCCAAATGCATCAATAGATTCATCTAGTTCAAAATAAAAATTTTTTTTTCAGTTTTTTAAACGATTGAGGTTTTAATATAGCTATATCAAAAATACTTCAAATAGCAAAAATCAAGCAACGGAAGATTTTAGATTTATTAGTACTTAGGTATTATACAACAGGATTATGGCGACATTATATGAAATGACGTTTTTCACTTTTGGTTGCCCAGGACGTACGACACATGCGAAATCGGGATTGCCAACTTGGCAAGTTATATTGAACGTTGGCATTGTCGCGATAGTCGGTAAATCCCGATTTATTATATCAAATACAAAAAATTGTGTGAAAATTAGGAAAGATCTTTTTTATATAGTTCTTGCTTGGAAATTATTTTAAAGAGACTCGTGTCCTGTAATTTATTATAAAAGTTTCTGATATAAAAACAAAAAGGTTAATCTTTATTCAACATAGAAAGCAAGGAAAAGCGGGAGAAAACTGCTAAAAATAAAATATATCAAGTAATATTTCTACGAAAATAGTAAAAAAAGAATTTGAGAAGGTAAAAATAAATATCCGTACAATTAATTCAATAAAAAATAGAAGCTGAAAGTTTAAATATATTTAAAAAATGTACGTAAATTATTGAATATTGAAAACAAACCGCAAAGGGATAGCAATTTCTCAGCAAAATCAAGATTTCCTACAAATCCACAACATAAAAGAACCATGTTTGCAAGAGAGTTTCAATTCAATTGAAGGGGCACACACACAAAAGAGATACTTCAAAGCATAATATTGTACAAACAAAAAAATATCTGTAAAATTTCTTTCACTATCAGTACCTATGTGTAACTTCAGGTATAATGCCAAAATAAAAACTGAAAAAAGAAGGAAAAAACTAACGTTTCTTATGGTAATTCTGTAAATAAGGTAAAAAGCTTTTCTGGTTTTTTCTCCTTACTTGTCTAAAAAAAAATTGCTTAATTTAATCTCAAAAATATCTACTTTTAATCTTAGTCGAAATTATTTACTCTCGGAAGATAGTTTCCAACGATACATAATCTCTTTCCCCGCGCTCCTCACTCAATATTATTGAAAACAAAAGCGAAAAAAATTTCTTTTTTATCGAAATTTGATTTTAATTACATAGGCTTACTGGATCAAGGGAATATAATTGCCTCATTATGTTTACGGAAACGTCTCAATTTATTATCTAACATAATCCACATTTAAAAAAATACACTGAAAAAATAATCTTTTAATTCACCTCAATTAATTACAGCTAAAAGGAAATGTCTTTCATTTTTTTAGCTTTATGCATTTTTTTACACTTGAGCTATCTCCATTGGACAAAAAGATCAATCAAGGAGATATTGATTGATCTCTTTTTAAACAAAGTAAGCACTTCAACTTTCATAATGCATTTGTTGGAACAATGCAGGAATTGATTTTTTTCTCCCTGTATTTTGAAAGAAGCTGTTTAGATATCAATTTGATGGGGATTACGTTTTGTTACGTGCATTCATTTTTTTTTTTTTTAATCTTTCTACATTTTTAGCAAAAAAAGTTTTAAAACTTAATAGGAGTTTTTTTAATTTGACACACTAATTGTCTAATTGACTTTTTTGACAAACATAAGAGCCTAGTAAAACTGGCAACAAACTTAGCGGAGTTGTGGTTAATTTCGTAAAAGAGAATGGACTAACGTTTCTTTGTTTTAAATTACGGAAATAAATTCTTTGTTCCGATATGCTGCAAATACAATTTTTTCTTTATGGTTTTCAATAAATTTAGCTATTAGAAAAATGCTAGGTAAAACGGATGTACTTCTGTTATTTTTTTTTAAAAAAAAGCAAAAAAGCATAATGGAAAAATAAAAATTATACAAAAGCATATATATATATATGTACAGTAACGCACACAGGAATTTTTCAAGGGGGTGGGGGAAGGGTCCAGGGTCCAGAGTACCCTATTCTCGCACCATGCTCCAAGATATTCTTTCGATTTTGTCGATTTTCGAGAACAAAAAAAACGGAAAAAATTAATTATTTAATAATTATCATAATTAATAAAATTAATTATTAATAACAAATGCTTCATTGCATTTTACGTACTATATACATAGGATTTTAATCAATCGAGAGAAAAAATCAAGGGCTTGGGGTGTTTGGACCCAAGGACCTCC
>BMAO01029592.1:0-172504 GCA_019973975.1 Trichonephila clavata | reverse complement strand
AATGATAATAGATTTATAAGCAACCTCCTTTCGAGATTGTGTCTAGATTAGCTTACTTTAAATATTCTTATTGGAAATAAATGATTCACTTAATATTTTCTATAAGTCTACCTATTGACTCGTGATTGAAATACGTTTATCGGACTATGTTCATCTATTTAATTATTTGATGCTGGAATGTCACTCAGGAATACAAACAGCAAAACTATTTCAGGTTAAAACATCGCTTTATTTTAAACCTTTTTCAAAAAGTAAAATTTTATCAATTCTGCAAAACTAAGAATAAGAAATTGAGATTTTACCATGGAGACAATATTTTATATTTTTTTTTCTCTTACAATTCACTGAATCTTTTCTCGTCATTTTTTGAAATAAAAACTACTACAAATTTTCATCACGGCATATTAGCTTTTTTATTTATTTTGTATTATCTAACTATGTTATTCTGTGAATCTGTATAGTACTATTAATATGCATAAAGTAAGAAAATGACTAAATAGAAAAATATCTTTTCATAACGTCTCAAAATTGTATTTAATGTTAAGTAAAAAAGGGTACACACACACACAATTTTTAAAGCAAATTCCTCAATAAACGAGAGAGTTTGCAATGTGTTTAAAAAAAAAATACTTTGTAAAAAAAGGAGTAAAAACAAACTAAATAAGTTTATTTAAAAAAATAAAGTATTTCAACAGTAACAATAACAGCTATCAACAATATTTATGCTTTTTATATAAATCTGAAAAAATATTTTTTATTTATCTCCCTCTTGTGAGACAATGTGTTTTGTTTCTTTTTCTGCGTGAATGTCTTTTATCAAACTTAATTCAGCTTATTCTATGTAAAATAAAAAATAACAATTTAAATTGTTATTGTATAGTGTGTATATAGCAACCCATAAATTTATCACTTTAATTCGTATTCTTCTTTTATATACCCCTCAGGGGGCTCGCCTTCTTTAGGTGAGTACGGGTGTCACAATCCCGAGATGCCTAGTGATCTTTTCCTTTTCCCACGGGGTTTACTGTCTTTGGTAAACACGGGCTTCACGAACCCGGGTACCTAGTGATCCTTCTCTATTTTCGACCCTCTTTCTTGTCATTCAATTCATTCTTTCTTCCTCTTCCCGTCTAGACCACAGATATTAAAACAAATGTTTGGCGCAGTATAGCCGAAATCGGCTCTTGCGCCAATAAACCCAAAATCACTCACTCACTTCTTTTATATAATGTTATTGCATTATTAAATATTAATCTTCAAAGTTAATACAGAATATCAGTGCAAACTTTACGTTTAATCGAGTCAACATCATCATTTTAAAATTTTGTTCTTATATTTGAAAAGTGTCAGTCCAGCTAAAGATTTATTATGGAAATAAATCACGACAAACGAAAATATCAACTGTTTGTGTGCTGATGAAATATTAATATAAACTTTTCCTTTTTCATTTAAATAAAAGAAAAGAAAATATGAGTACATACTTTAAAAAACAAAAAAGAGAATAGATTTCAACTTTTTAAAATAGACTGCCGTGACACAAATCTAATGAAAGATAGAGAACAAAAATTTCATAGCGGTTTCACATTAAGAGAAATTCTTATCAAGATATTCTTTTTTCTATTCTTAAATTTGACTAAGCTTCAAAATTTGCATTTATATCATATTTGTCGATGTAAATAGCATTTTGTTATGCTAATGTGATGATCTTTTTCGATTACTCGTTGTTTATTTTCTATTTAAATTTTCTTACGCAAAATTTTTAAAAAATCATTGTATATTTTATGTGTCGTAAATTGAAAAGGTAAAGTTTTATTTAAAACCTTTTTATGTATATTTTAAGTAAGAAGGAAAGTAAATAAAACCTAAAGCAGGTTAGCAGGTTTCATGAATAGAAGCTGATAGAAAATTTACACCGGTAAAATTTTTAGACATCGAACACTCATTAAAATTAAGATATAAGTTTCAGTATAAACCAGTATATTTTTTGTGGCGTATTTCTCTACGTTTTTCTTATAACATTTATTTTTAGAACTGAAATATTTAAAATTAGGGGTATTTTACAGGCTTTGACAGAATTTTAAGTCAGGAGTTATATAACTGTTTTTTTTAAACAACGTGTTGTGTTTTAATAATAATTTTCAGGAAAACTCATTTTCAATAATTTTTGTTTCTTACTAAATTTGTTTATATTTTCTTAAATTTATTAAAACAATTTTGTTTCTCTCATGAAAATAATACTGACTTGATTTAAAATTTGGTAACGTCCATATACACATACAGTTCCAGATAATTCTATTCCATAAAAATGAATTCCTCTTGAACGAGTTGCATATAAGTCAGAGTTAAATGGATATGCCAAATATATTCACATATTTGAAATATATATATATTGCCTTTACATTTTAAAATCCAACCTTATTTAATTCAATTGTAACATTTTCTACTTAATATAAGGCCTTTCCTCAAACCATAGCTGTAATTTAAAATACAATTTTTTAAAAAAACTACGTTTGCCTTTTTTTGTTGAAGATAATAAGATTAATTACTCGCAAGAGTATATTTGTCATAATGAAAAAAAAAAAACTAGAAAAAATATAGCTAATTTCTCGAAATTAAAACCCAGGGATGCTGATCTTGAAATGTTATGAAAGAAAAACAAAAATTGTATTTTTTTTTAACTTAAAAAAATGTAAAAAAAGCATATAGAATTCTAAATGTGAAATTATGATTCAATTGAATTGTAAATTGTTTCTGCTAATTAAAAAACACAACGTGTTTTTATTTGTTCCTCTAGGTATTTTCTTTTTTATATAGATGTAAAGTCAAACAAGGTGATTCTAAAATCCTGGGACAAACTTTGAGGTGTGGTAGAGCTCACTATAACAAAAACATTTTGTGTAGAAATTTATGGGCGCAAATACTGACCTGAGGCACAAACAGAAAAAATAACACATCAACGGAAACATAAAATGTTCTTTAGGAGCTTACTTAACGAATGATTATGTGCAGAAAATGTTAAAACAGTTTTAGAATTTGCGTCCAACAACAGTCATGCATGTTTGGCTACTTTTATGGCGTGATTGGCTGAAAATATTGGGGATAGTTGAAGGCAGCAAAATGGTGTGCCAGTGATCTGTTGTACCACCAAAATCGGCATTTGCGCTTAAAATTTTGGTTGTTTTGGGTGATTTTACCAGTGACAAAAAATCAGACATGCATTTAATATACGATTCTGCTAATGGTAAAGGCTGAGCAGCGCTACGACTGTATCAGGAACGCTTTTCAAGTAGACGCATGTCGTACCTCAAAATGTTTCATTTATTACATCGACAGCTGTGTGAATATATTTCTTTTATCGCCAGTACTGATGGAAGGGATAGATCGAGGACAAAACAACAACCATACCTGGAAGAAAATATCCTGTATCACGTGCACGAAACACCCGACACAAGTACAAGGGATATAGCACATCATCTACATGTCATTCAACCAACCGTTTGGAGAGATTTACATTAAGAACGTTTAGACCCATTCCGCAAACGAAGAGTTCCAGCTTTGCAGAAGTGTGATAACCCTCTGCTTTCTGTCTTCCTCCGGCTTTCTGTCAGTAGTTCTTGCAGCAGAATTGGAGAAACCAGCTTTTCCAGCTCATGTGCCTTTCAAGGATGAGGCGACCTTTACACAAGAAATAATTTTTAACACCCACAATTCTCATGCGTGGGCAACAGAAAATCCACACTTTATACGCCCACATACATTCCAACAAACATGAATGTCTCTCTGTGAATGTTTGGACTTGTATTTTGTGAATGATTAACTCATAGGCCAATATCTCCTACCAACCTGACTCAATAACCGCTGTTATTGAATTTTTCTGGAAGAGGCTTTTCCAGAATTGCTGCAAGAAGTTCTGATTAGTGTTCGCAATCAAATGTTTCAGCATTATGACGCACCAGCCCATTTCACATTTCAGTATGGAATTCCGCAATTACCTGGATGCTACTTATGATGTGTGCTGGATTAGACACGGTGGTCGAGTCCAATGGTCACCGTAGCCAGATTCAATGTGCTGCGATTTTTTAATCTGGGGGCAATTGAAAGCTCTATTTTAATAGACTCCAGTTGACTCCATTGAAACACTCGTCACTCGACTATCATTTGTGGCTGCACGCATGCGTGAAATATACACGGTGCATTTGAATCTGTTTACCAATCACTCCAACGACGCTGCCAAGCCTGCCTCCATGGTCGGTGGTAGGATCTTTGAGCATTTATTACAAACGTTGTAAAAAAGGCATTTAGGGACGTCATTGTAAATATTCAATGCTTCAATATTTTTCATTTCATGTGTAATTTTTTTTCAGTTGTGCCTCATAGCAAAACTTCCGTTTATATATTCCTTCGCTATTTTTTTTAGTGATCTCTACCACTCCTTAAATTTAGATTAAACCTCACCTCTTTAATCTAATATTTTAGAATAAACCCGTATATTACATACAGTCACACACATGGACGATATTTACCTATTAATAATGTAGTTTTGTGACAAAACGCTTACTTTCTAATATTGTTCGAAATCACAAAAGTTTGATGACAAATTAAATGTCATAAACTAAAAAAAAAGATGTTGATTAAAACTTTTTAACCACATTTAAATGGTAGATTAAAACACGCATATATATATATAATTTCAATTTATATATTTTATTAAAATACAATTCAAAACTTTTACTAACCGGATGAGTTCTAAGGATATCTGTAATAATATTCTGAAGGAGATAAATTGTGTGTTTGATCAGAATTAGCTTTGTTAATGCGTAATGTGATCTATTCTATTTTAAGATCTTTTTTAACTCAGGTTATGAAATAAGGAAAATACTATTTTGTAACTAATATTTGATTGATTTTTAATTAACATAGTAATACAGTTAATCAAATGAAACATTTTGAGAAGGAATTTCAAACAGAAAGGAAGTTCAATATTTCTGTTCATCTGGATGGGTAAATGTCAGTTTTTAATTAGCCACGGCTAGATTATTATACAATATTCTGATCATTATAATATTTCATAATTAAGGTTAGTTTGTTTTTGAGTTTCACTTAAGTTAATTAGTCATGTTTAGATTTAATTTCCAATAAAGAGGCTAATTCAGATAAATGAATTAAAAGAGAAAATAATTTTTTGAAGGGATTACTTACTGCAAATTGATATATCCCCATCTGCGTATAAATCATCCTTATAACCAGATAGGATTTCAATATTTCAGCTTGTCTGTCATCAGGAGGTTGTTAACATATTAATTACATTAATTTATATGCTAATGTTTTAAATCCAATACATGGCTTTACACATTGTTGCTAATATATTGCTAGTAATTTAAAATATTTATTAATATATATTAAATTTTCATTACAAAAAGTTATACGCTGGTAGTTTAAAAACAATGAAGGGGTAATTTTGACTGCAGTATGCAAACATAAGCACCCGTTTGCTTACCAGTTGCTAGAATTGCTTGACCTTTTAAAAATATTTGAAATTAAATTTCACAAATTTTTATCTGCGTTAATTCAAAGTAAGGAATTAAAAACGAAAAATAATACGCATTTTAACACATGTCAACTCCATATTTCTAGAATAACAATATTTTGGGGAAAGTGCAAGCGAAGCATGTCATTTTTCATGTAAAAAACTTGATGTTTGTTCCAGATAAAACCCGTTGCATTACCGAAAGAAAACCCTATAAGACGTTGCATAACGTTACGTTTTCATGAAACGAATCCTATCTTGATATATAATGAAGAAACAAAAGTCATAAGATAGCAAAACACAAGCACACAAATGGCGACAGTATCACGTAAGAAATGCATACATGGGCAGTGTATTTTGTTTACGGACTTATATTTGTTCTCATATGAAAAGGCGTTTGAGGTAATCAATGCCACTCGTAGGAGATTTACAGATTTTTAACTTGGAACGTTATTTGAAACTGGGGGCCAAGGACATTTCATTTTGGATATTGTACAGGAATTCAACATTCCTCAATGCAGAGAGTTAAGAGCAGAGGTGGGCCTTAAGTCGATCGGGGTCTACCGTGGTCCGCCAAGACATTTTGTGGTGACCGCCTTTACTAAGAGCTAAGATGCGCATACTAAAAAAACATTTATGGAACAACGACGTAAGCTACACTGGAGAATTGGCTTTTCACAATAAATGCGACTGACCCACCTGTGTCAATCTGCATTTTCAATGATGAATATAGTTAAGATAATATATTGCTCCTTTTTCATCGACGACCAATTCAAGATAAGCAGTTGGTAATTAAATACCAAGATGTTCAAGATTTGTGGACAGTATGCAGACTAAGTCCTCTACTGACTGTAAATACTAGAACTAACTTTAAATGAACATGCTTTATTTTCATTGTATTTTGAATTTTTTGATGATAAATGCAACATGTGATATTATTAAATTTGTGGGTATTAATATGTTTGTATTCTGGGTTTTGCGTGTGCTTTAAACGTTGCTTAAAACGAAATTTTTCTTATTGTAGTTATGGGTAAGTAAATATTCTGTATTATTGTTGAGCTTTTTCTAGCTCACCACACCTACGCCACTGGACGGACCGCAACATCTTGTAAAAATTAGAAGTAGACCGTACCACACTGCTTATCAAAGTTTCAACATTCGCGACCCAATATTCCATCATAATTTTCTTCGCGCCCCTCATACACAATAACAATATATTAAATTCAATAATACTAAACTTTGACGCAAAAAATACGGCATGATTTTAATCCGTTAAGTGCCACCGGCGTATATAAACGTCTCGCTCAGACAAAGCGTTTATTTCCCGGACGCATATATACGTTTTTACGAAGTACGATCTTTTCTGTGCACTGAGATCCATAAACTTATTCCGAAGGCTTTGGAATGCTATAAAAGGAGCTTGACAATGTTTGTGAAGGATTTACTTATTTCAGATTATTTGCTTCTATATTCCTCCCCCACCCCCAATACATCACATTCGTACGCCTACGGTTGGCATTGGAAAGCGAATCGCGTAACTTTTAATCGGCTGTTAAAGAATTAATTATAAACCGTACAAATTAACAAGATAAGTATTAATTTTTTATATATGACGATCCTATAGGGCACTGGTGATTATTAAACTTGTTCTTAACTTCGTATTGTTAAATTAAGTATAGGATACATTGTGTAGCATTGATGCATTTATAAGTGTAATATATCAATTTAAATGTGTATTTTATTTTTTATATGTAGAATGTATCGTGTTTGCTTACTTTCAGTTAATAAATATTTTTTAAATAATCTTTTGTTTTCTACTTTTCAGTATGCTCACGCCCCCCTCAAAGAGTTGTCACGCCCCTCAAGGGGGGCGCGCCCCACAGTTTGAGAAACGCTGCCGTACCATGTAAAAGTCTGCTCACACCTGGTTAAGAGTGTGTTGATAATATATAATTTCAGTCAGTCTTTCCAGCATGCACAAGGACGGTAGTCAGTCACATATACTTAATGCAGCGTTTCTCAAACTGTGAGGCACCCCCTCTAGGTGGCATAAGAGCTCTATGAGGGGGGCACGTGCTTGTTGAAAAGTCGAAAACAAGAGATTATTTTTTTTAATTATTAATTTACTGAATGCACATTTATAAGGATACATGAAATACATTGTGTAGTACTGATACATTTAGAACTAATTTAACAATACTAAGTTCAGAAAAAGTTTAATAATTACCAGTGATCCCATGGGCTTGTCATTTATAAAATTATATAGAAAAATTAACTTTTATGATGATACATTGTACGGTGTATAATTAATCCCTTAACTGTCTATTAAAAGTTACGCGATTCGCTTCCCAATGCCATCGTTTTCCACGTAGGCGCGCATATGTGATGTATTGGAGGGAGAGAAAAGTAATAAATTATCAAATCCTCTGAAGTAAGTAAATCCTTCACAAACACACACGGTAAATGTCCTTTTATTTTTTTCCAAATTATTTGGAATAATTTTATGAATAGCAGTACATAGAAAAGATCGTACTTCGGAAATACGTATATATATGTCATGGTAATTAATGGTTTGACTGAGCGGGATGTATATATACGACACTTGAGAGGCTCAGCTTTAGCGTCAAAGTATAGTATTTTTGAATCCAATGCATCTCATTTTTATGTAAAGGGGGGGGGGGAGGCTTGATGAAAATTATGATTGAATATTGGGTCGCAAGTATTACAAGTTTGATAAGTACTGACTTAATGATAGAGGCCAGCTACATCTGCTCAGAGCAGTCAGCACCACTGGAACAGCAGTACCTTGTCTAATAACAGCTACACTCAAAATGTTCATATCTATGTTCTGAAATTTAAAACACATATACATAGGTGCTTAAATGAGTGTCATTTTTAATCTCCTTTGTTTTTTAATTCCTACTATTAGTTCATACTCTCTCTATATTTACACATATATTTATCTTGTTCAAATTTTCAATCGTTAATAAAATGCATTTTAACGAACTCGAGCTGAAATGTAATATACACGATTATTTTGGATGACAATACAGAAATTTAATTATAATTAATAAAATTAATTTATTAAAACTAATTATTCAAAGAATTACAAATACAGTCACATTGGCTTCATTTTTGGCGATTTAGTGACCATTTTGTCAAAACTTGAAAAGTTTTTTCCTCACATTTTAAAGCACTCATTTGAGCTGAAATTTTCTATACACTATTGTTTCGGTTAACAATGCTATAACTTAATTATAATTAATTAAAATTAATTATTTAAGGACAAATACAGCCACGTTGGCTTTATTTTTAGCAACTTGGGTCAAAACTTTAAAGATTTTTTTTCTCACGTTTCAAAGCATTCAGTTGAAATGAGATTTTATATACACGATTGTTTTGGATGACAATACGTACTTAAATGATAGTTAATAAAAATTAATTGCCACATAAAGTTGTGATTCCGCGTTATATGCATATACATATTTATAATAATTGTAACTATTTAATAAAAAGTAACTAAAATAAGTTTTTTTTTTGTTGATTTAAATAGGAATTGACTTAATTTTTTTAAAATTATATTACTTGTTTATCTTCATATAGAGAACTTAATGCAGCTTATTTCATGAAGGCGACTATATTTAATCAACCGTCGAATGTCTTACATAAAAAATTGGAAACATTTGAACACAAAAGGTAAATGAATATATCTCAAGAATGCATTTATGAGTGAAAGAAAACTTACCAAATTTAATCAAATAGAATAAACAATAAATCAAAAAAGTACAAAAATGTTTTTCCACTTACGATTTTGCTTTGTTCTTCTTTTGTTTTCTACATAATAAATTTAGATCATGAAAAAATGTTGTATTTTATTGTTTTATGTCTCTTTTTTGTGAAAGCAAATATTTCGCTACTGTATAAAAGAGCTCTCTTTATGTGAGCGAAATCCACATTTCTCTCAATTATATCACAATTATTTCTTTCAAAGACATATTCATAAAAACTGCTTTTTTTAATCATAGAGCAATATTTCATCACTTTTAGTAAATGACAATCTTTCTGTGTTTTCTGATGAATAAAGAATATAATTATT
This sequence comes from Trichonephila clavata, assembly GCA_019973975.1. Lineage (NCBI taxonomy): Eukaryota > Metazoa > Arthropoda > Arachnida > Araneae > Nephilidae > Trichonephila > Trichonephila clavata. The sequence goes on along the minus strand of BMAO01029592.1, from coordinate 162,881 downwards.
TTTTAATAAAGGGTAAATAGTAAAAATAATACGATATAGAATAATAACAATAATTGTAAGTCTTTTATTTTCATATGTTCCCCTTTTATATATTTCTTTTGTTATGTGATTCATTCTTTCTTCTGTAAGCCTCATGTATACTCTTTTACACACGGAAAAAGTGTAGGTGTTTACTTAAACAAGTAATATAATTTTTTTAAAAAGTCAATTCCTGCTTAGGTCAAAAAAAGAAAATTTTTATTTTAGTTACTTTTTATTAAATAATTACAATTAATATAAATATGTATATACATATGACAGAATCATATTATTAAGTGGCAAAACACCTTTTTAAGTAACATGAAAAACTTTTTAACCGCATTAAGTTTGTAATTACATTTTCTTATAAAAGTTGAATGCAATAGGTAAGAATTTATCTTAAAACCAGTGTAAAAGAAAAGTTGACGTCTAACTAGCATATGATTATTCAGGCTAAATCTTCATCCCAAATTTAACAAAAACTGTTTTATCCAATGGTGCTGCCATTTATCGACTGAAATATATCTCTCAAACCATAATTAATTAATTAAATTTAAATAATGTATTAATATTTGAAAGATGTATTAACATCAAGTGTCATCCACTACCAGTTTCAACAAATGTATTTGAACTTTAGTGGATGAATGAAAAGTATTTAACTAACGATTGAAAATTTGAACAAGATATTTAAAATATATATATATAGGGAAAGTGTGAACTAAGAGTAGGAATTCAAAAAGGGATATCATGCATCTATCATTAATTTCATCAACCCATTTTAAAAGATTTCTAATTTAAATTATTCTCTTTTATGCATCAAAGTCATTAAGAAAGAAAACGAAGAAAATATTTTTAACTACAAATACTTCTTTTCCAACTAAGCATTATGTTACATTTTTGAAGTTCTTAAAAATATATTATTGTGCAATATTAAATCCAAGATCAAAATAATTTGCTTGTCATTAATGGAGTTGCATTACTGTCCAACTAAAATGAAAAATATTGATGAAAATTCCATTAAGATAAAATAATGATAAAAAGGTCCATTAAATGTTATAATTTTACCACAAATCTTTCTTTTTTATCATTAAAATATCATTATAAAAAGAGTTTAAAAAAACGAAGAATATGAAATCTTTAAAAGCATACTTCTGGAAATTATGTACTTTAGAATATCTTTTTTTCTAATAACATAATAAAAGAAAATTGAAAATATTGGATTTTTAATTTTAGCCAACTAGCTTTAAATATTAAAGAAGTATTAGCATTTGTTGTAATAAAGAAAGTTAATAATATAAAATTGTGTCAATTTCTATTTCAATAATAATGTTGACATTTTTTATAATTTAACATACAATTTTACTTCTAAATAGACTACGAGGGGTGATTGTTAAATAAGGTGTCCAATTGAATAAAATAAGTTTCCTACAAGGTAAAATAATAACAGAGGTATCAGAATGAAGAAAATTAATTACTTTTACATATTGTTAACTCATTTCTCAACATAGTCGCTTCTAACAGCTACACATTTGTTCAATAATTCTATCCATTTCTTCATTCCATCCATAAAGAAAGATTCTGGTTGGCTGCGTATCCATTTGCACATGGCTGTCTGCATTTTGGCATGCTGGTTTCATAATTATGACTCAGAAAACAAGAGGTAGTCCTGGCAATATCGTCATCCTGTTTCTCCGAGTGTCAAGAAATTCGAAGCATTAATGTCAGCAACAAAAGTCATGCTTACTATCTTTTAGGGTGCAAGTGGTGTACTCCACACTGAATTTCTGATTAAAGGATTGACGGTGAATTCCGACAGGTACTGTGCTACATTACGATCACTCAAACAATGTGTCCGCAGAATCAGAGAGGAAAGAAATTTCTTTCTTTTGTATCACGACAATGCAAGATCACTTTGCTGTGAACAAGCCCTGATCATCAAGGAAAAACTGAAATGCACAGTGCTTCCACAACCTTCTTACAGCCCAGATTTGGCACCATGGGACTTTTGGGTTTTTCCAAAATTGAAGAGGACTTTGAAAGTTCAACGGTTTTCAATGGTTACCGAAGTTCAAGCAGCCGTGCGCAAATGGATACACAACCAACCAGAATCTTTCTACATGGGCGGCATGAAGAAATGGATAGAACGATTGAACAAATGTGTAGCTGTTAGTGGAGACTATGCCGATAAATGAGTTTACAATATGTAAGAGTAATAAATTTCCTTCATTCTGATACATCTGTTATTATTGTACCGTGTTGGAAACTTATTTTATACTATTGGCGACCTTATTTATCACTCAACCCTCTCCATTGTCAACCATTAAAATTGTAACGCCATGAAGGAAAAAATAAGAAAAAAATTTACTTTTTGTACATCACAGTATTAAGAAAACATGATTTCATTTTCAGCTGATTCTGTCTATGGCAGCTAAATGAGTTAATCTGGTTAGGCCTCGAGTCAAACTAAGATTTAGATGGCAGATATGGACAAATCATTTCTTAATGTTATCTTATTTAAATCTATGACACACGTCATCCCTCATAGTAGTTGGAGATTGGTTCCTATCCAGTATTTCAGCAGACGTTTACACTGTATGAGAAATCTGGGGATCGTACTGGCCACAGAAGCAATCGAACACCTCCAGCCCTAGTAAAGAACAAATTGCGACAGGCAACATGCGATCGTGAATTATCTTGTGGAAAGAGGAGCTCTCCTAGACCTCGAAGATAGGGTACCGCCACCAGGTTTAAAATCTGAGAAATCTAACACTTGCTTTTCAAATTAATGATTACTCGAACAAGAGGTGTTCATGTTCGCGTACCTAATGACTGTTCATATCATCATACTAGGTATAGGGTACGCATCACATTAAATCAAGTGCATGTGGTTTTGTTCTCCTTCTTGTCTGCAAATAAGGATATGTCCAGCTTGATGCTGCGTGTTCGCGTACCTAATGACTGTTCATATCATCATACTAGGTATAGGGTACGCATCACACTAAATCAAGTGCATGTGGTTTCGTTCTCCTTCTTGTCTGCAAACAAGGATACGTCCATCTTGATGCTGCGTGCATAACAGGGACTAGTCTGAAAAGACGACGAAGTACCACGCTTGAATCAAATTTTGTTGTTGGGATCACCCTTGTCATCACACGTCTCTGTGCTACAGTGCCAAGGGAAGTCGAATTAATGGTTACGTGCAGACAACCCAAGATGCACCAGAAGTCGTAAATTTAATGGGATTTCTTTTTAAGAGAATTACCATTAAAAATCCGACGCACAACGCGTACCTTTAACAGAAAAAATAAGATCGAATGTTATGGGTGCTTGTTATACACCGGGTATGAAAATGAGAGCTTTAAAAATTTAAAATAAAATGAACATAGGAAAACTTTAGACCTTTACATACATCGGGGAATACTGTTTCGTTAAAAGAAATGGCATTCTTTATGGAATTAAAGGGCTGTAATTCTAGAAGTGCATTATTTTTTTACAAAAGCCTGTAATAATGCCTCTAATAAATGACTTCAAAACATAAGAGCATTTCGCAAGTACATTTCAAATTTCTTAGTAAAAAAGGAGGTGCGCGTTATACGGCGAATAAACTAAAAACTAAAAATTGCTGCTTGAAAATGTAGATGCGCGTTATACGGTGGTGAGCGTTATATACGGCGTTTTTTACTGTACCTATATTAGTATTATAGTATCGATATTATTATCGTTTTGTAAATGTGTTTGTCTAAATGCATTTGCTTAATGATTTGTTGTTTTATTATTGCTTTAAACATTATTTTATTTAAACTTTTATTGTTGCCAAAATTTTCATTTGATCCGGTGGGATAGAACAACTTTTAAACACAGAAATATGTACTTTAATTTATAACCTTTTTTTGTGCTTCAATTTCATTTATACAGTTATGCAAAATATGTTTCAGACTGTAAGACGTTTAGGTGTTTTATCAGTTGAAAATAATGATAAAAGGAATATTTCTGAAAAATATAGAAAATTGTAACTCAAAGTTTGAATTAAATTCAAGATCTAAGAAACTATTTCAGATGGTATTGTAAAACCAGCTTCATTTTAAAATGTAGAAATGTTAAAAGATAAATTTTAAAAAAATTATCAATAAATGAATGTGATTATCGAAATGGTGAAGTGCGAGGCTTGAATAAATAAAAGTTACTAATTGACATAAACTGATAAATAATTTTTGTTAAATTTCCAATGTATATTTAATTCGGTGTCTAGAAAAAAAAGGGAAAGTTATGAATATGGGAAGTTCATTGATTTTCGGAAGTGTGAGTACAAAAATAAATCAAGCATAATTTTATTTCCTCTCTGATTGCATCGCATTGTCTTATGCATGATTGGAGGAAGATTTTCTTTTGAAGTTTTCTGAATTAAGTTTTTCTTCAATATTATTTTTCCAATAAGCAATTTTGAATCGTTCAGATAGTTTAAAAAAATATAGTTTGTAAAATATTTCTTTTCTATGCGTAATCTGAATATCTTACCACTGTTTTTAGAAACATCAGAATTTTTTTCATTGATATCACCATGATGAGAGTAGATTCAAACAAATGCAGAATTATTGTAATTTTAAGAGCAAAAAAAATAAATAATAATAAATAAAGAGCTATACATAATTTTAATTCTATTCCCATACATAAAAATTTGACAGATATATTTTATCGCAGAGTACAAATTCAGTTTTTTTTAAATCCATATTATTAATGTGCTAGACAATGAATTATAAGTACAGATTCATTCATTGACTACGTCAGTATAAGTAATGCTGAAAAGGAATGATATTGGCTCAACAAAAGATTATCTCATGAAGATGACAAACAAAATAAAGTCAAAATTAGAATAGTACTGTGAAACAAATTCTTATAAAAGAAAATATTTCCCGAAAAAATATATTATAATTATTAACTAAATTATATCCAAAATCATCTCAGGAAGAATGAAAAATTCCTAAAAATTAAATGATGTATTTCAGCATTATAACAGTAACTTTTTTGAGAAATCTGAACTTCCAGAAATCAAACAAGGAATCCAGGAATGAAAGAAAAACTAATATCAAATGAAGTATGAAACAAGACAAATGAATCTCTATTTTGAACTACTGCAGAACTCCAATATTTAAATACTATTGATGATGACTAGTGTAACGGAACAAGACATATATCACTAATGTATTAACAAGTAACATAAAAAATTTAAGTAAATTCCTACTTCGAATGGATGAAAGTGTTTTATTGACGATTGAAAATTTGAACAAGGTATATATATATATGTGTGTGTGTATATATATATATATATGTAGAGGGTAAACTAATAGCAGGAATTGGAAAAATAGCATGATTTGATGATTTGTTTGCATAGTTGTAATAATGCACACCCTGTTTAGCAAGTTTGGCTGAAAAACTGGTTTTCGATGCCAACTTTTGTGATTATTTTAACAGTTACATTGTTAAAACAATGGAGAAAAATCTAAGTTGGCGTTGAAAACCGGTAATTAATTTAATTAATTAACCAGTAATTATTGAATTAATATTTGAAAAAACTGTATTAACATCAAGTGATCCACTACAAATTTTAAAAAATCTATTTGAACTTGATTGTGTGTGTGTGTGTGGATGAATAAAAAGTATTTTACCAACGATTGAGTATTTGAAAAAGATATATAAATATATATACGAGAAAAGAGTGAAATAATAGTAGGAATTTAAAAAGGAGAACTTTAGAGTAATGAATAAAAATAATTATAATACTATTTTTGTTCTTAAATGTTGATATTTGAAGCACAATAATACACACTGTATAGCAATAAGTATTGGGATACCCATGTAAATGAAAATATCAGTGGTCCTGATCTACGTCACATCTTCAATACTTAATTATTGCGGCGGAAACAGCAGCAATGGCTTTTGTGATTATTAAGTAGAAGGTGAGTGGGGATTTTCGGAATGTGCTTCGACCCGTCAGATCCGCAAGGAAGCACATTGGCTTGGTTTCCATCACCTTGCTGCTATCCATAAGCTTTTGATCATCAAATCCAACCATTCCACTTCGTTAAGGCTCCAAACACTTATGCAAAGCATGGCCCGATAGGTTAAGGCTATAATTGCTTCTAGTGGAGTGTCTACCAACTATTGAACATGAATACATTTTGTTTATCTTTTTATCACATGTGTGGAATCAGTGGCGTAACGGAAAATAATTGGGCCCCCACAAGGTCAGGTCTTGGGCCCCAAGCCAGATCTTATATATATATATATAATATATATATACTTGCTAGAAAAAGTCTGCGTTCATCTACCACTGCGTACATAAACAACGAAAAAAAATTTAAAAACCAGAATTTGAAAAAAAAATTTCAAATGATATTTTATTTAGTTCATTCCAAGTATTGAGAATAACAAAAGTAAACTCGTATTTTTCATAGCTTTTAAAATAAAAACGGGCTTGTAGCGATACCAACAAAAATCAAGCAGAAAATATCTGCGTTCACTGTTTTAGTAGTAACTATAAAAATTATTTAAAAAGGATAATGAGCTATTTAATAGCTGCAGTGGCGTAACGGAAAATAATAGCCCCCCTCCCTCGCAAGGTCAGGTTTAGGGCCCCAAGCCAGATCTTACAAAGGATTAAAAAACCAAACATAATGTACCTCTACACATCACCAACACATTTTTGAACATTAAACTTATAACTGAATACAAAATCAACCTGAGTCTGAATAAATGAAGTAAATAACCTTTAACATTAGAGAGTATTTATGGTATTTATTAAAATGGAAAATCTATCTAGCAACAGTCGAAAGATAACCTGGTAACTTGAATAAAAACAATAAATTAAGAAAGACACGAAAACTGTAACATAATTTGCGTTTTCAAATTCTTAAGAAAGAAAAAAATATCGCTTACCTTATTCTTAGTTTCTAAATCCCGGGATGAGCTTGATCTAAAGTTCGATTACATTCAAGCATAAATACTGCCACTCTTGAAAAAGAAAGTATGATGCAAAAATTATGTGATGAATAAAGAAATAAAAAACTGATACATTCCGCGTGCGCTAAGATAAAGACACAACTACACAGACTAAAAGGAAATTTGTTCCTTTAAATCTGTATCTATATGAGCACCTGTATAAAGCGCAAAATCACTTCTATTTGAATCTGTTTTTCTCAGTTTTCATCTTATGACTCCTTTTCTTCAGATGGAGTATCCTTATTAGCTGAAGTGTCGGAAACTGTGTTTTTTCTTGTGAATTAATTTTCACTTCCACGATTTGATTTCACTAGCTTCACGAGAACAAGAACTTGTACAAGATTATGTACTTGTAGATATTAAAAATTTATCCAATTTTGAGCATTCACAATGAATATTATACTCCTTTTCCTTTCGAATTTCTCGTTTTTGAGAAACATTCAAAGTTTTTTATAGCTCCACTCATTTTAAGGCCGCGTTTCTTCTTGTCTTCTTGACAAAACACCATTTTTTAAACCAGAATATATTAAATTCCGATAAAAATGCAGTTCTAATAATGAAAGCAAGATGTGAGAAGGAAATGTTATAATAGTAAAGGAACACACCCTAAATTTAAGTGCATTGAATATAAAAATAGAGATGTCTGTTCTAAAAGCAATTTTGTGAAACGTTTCTCATTATGCTTTATTTAATTGAATACTCGTAAATCTGACCAAATTATTATTTAGATGCTCTTTATGGTTTTCCAAGTATCGTAATACTATTTCACGTGAAGAAAGCATAACAGATTAACGTTATTTACGACTTCGCTAAATGAAAATGAAATACATGAAGGGGAGGGGAACTAAAGTTGCCAAAAAGTTACTTTGCAACTTCGGTAGAATGTAAATCATGTCTTCTTTCTCTCTCTACAGCTAATGTAAAGTATACTATAATAAAAACAGTGATGAATTTCTTTATCTCCTAGCATTCTATCCCCGATTCTCCATTTGACTTTTATTTTATCGGTTAGTAATTTAGGTTTAAGAAGAAAACCCGCTGAAGAAAATTATCTCTAGTCGTGAGGATTGCAGCGAATAAAAAAAAATTGTTTTTTGATTTGATTATTGGATCAAATATATCTAATGAGAGTATAAAAATTTTGATTTTGAATGACTTTAAATCGCCGATTGCAAAATCGCTTAAAAATTCGAATTAAAAATTGTGAAGTGAATTTTGAGAAAATCAACGTCAATGGCGTCAGTCAGGCTTTGGGCCCCCTAGAAGCCTTGGGCTCTCCGCAGTGCGGGGGTTGCGGGGATGTACGTTACGCCACTGTGTCCAATTACTTATTATTAGATAGTGTAAAATGATCAGACCGAAAATTATAACTTTTGACAAACGGAGATTGTTGAAACAATGAAATAGAGTTTATTGGATTTTTATTACTGAATAATAATCCTCATGATTTTGAATTATTATTCCATATGCAGAAATAAGTCGTATATAACATGATTTATAACTATTTTGATGTATTAGAAAATCTGAGCTAAATGAGATGTGTGAGTTTCATTCAAATTTTTATAACGATATATCTTCATATTGGTGATATATTAAGCCAATTATGTGATAAGCAGTTGCATCGACCATGTACTTGTGGTGTACTTGCAGAATATCGGATCCTTAATCATAATATAAGATGATATTTACGCACAGTATCGGATCCTCAATCCTCTTGCTTCTTATTGGCAGTTAGAACCTCTTTTTGAATCTCATTGGTTGGAAGAAATGTCTCCTGTTATTTCATCTATCATCCCAGAATTCTACTCTGACGCAGAGAATATATGTGTTCGAACAAATTTATTCGTTGTTTTGTAGTGTTGGAAATAAAATTTATTTTAAACAATCCAGCAATTGTTCTTTGTCACTCCAACACACACCCAAAAATAAAGTGATCACTCCTGTCCGGAGGCTGTTACCGGCTTATTTAGATACCCCTGTAATACTCCCCCACCAGTGAGTTGGTGGATAGGTGAACGAACGAGATATTTGTTGTGGCGAGCATGTTACAGCTGCTTCAAGTGAGTCTGACGACTTTTCTGCGTCAAGTGGGTCCGACGAGTTTGCTTGCTCTTAAGCGGGTCGACGGCGCCACCACAGATCAGAAGGATTTTGCGTTTTTTCTTTTCAGTCAAGGTCACCAGTGTCGGAGGATTAGAACCCGCGACGCTCGGTAGATATTGATATCTATTGTAAGTATAAATTCTTGGATAATAATTATGTAAGTAAATATTCGTTATACATTACTAATACACATAGTATCAAGTATTTTTATCTTATGAAAAGATGCCTCAAGTATACAGAGTTAATAAAACGTTGTGCAAGTTTAAAAATAAGTATTAATTTATATGTTTGCAAAGTTTATATAAGCAGAGTTATAGGGTATAAAGTGCTTGGGGTTTAAATGTACTTACAAAAATATCTATTTCAGTGCTTATAAATCATTCCAAATATTCTAATCGAAGCTTAATACATTTTTTCTTAAGATTGAGCTTACATCGTTCTTAATTAATTTTTAACCCCTTAGTCACAAGAGACTCGAAGTGAAAAATGTTTTTCATTTGCTTCCAGAACTTGAAGTCATAAGCCGGGAACTAAAGTTTCATTTTAATGTGTTTACGAAATTCAAAATTCTGTTTATTTCTCCAGCAACATGACACTTGAGCTCTATTTCATCGATTTTGAATGCGTAGGAGTTATAACTTTCATTTCTTTTCAGAATATAAAATTATTACTGCTGTAACCTTGAGACAGACATTCGTAACTTTATATGAAAAGATTTATTTTTTGTAAGCATATACATATAAATATACTACTACTATCCAGACTTTTCTCAAATATTTATTCATTTACTTTAGAATGGGAAGGAGGGTTGCTTGCGTTGGTAGAAAACGTATCAGTAAATATCATTAATGTTAATTATATGAATATTTTTCGTTATCATAAAATTAAGTTTTCATTGAAGGTATTATTTTGCTTTTTAAGAAAAACCATGTTTTAAAGGGATGAATTATAAGAAATGATTGTAATTTGAAAGAATTTGCGATGGAATACTTTAAATTTTAATGAATAAACCTATTTCCAATTTGTAACATATCAGTCGAGTTACTATATTACAATAATGTAAACGATATAAAGAGAGTATGCATAAGTTAGTGTAATTAAATTAAGACTCATAATTAATGATTTCTTCGGAAAATGAATATTCACAGTTGGCAATAGTTAATACTCGAAGTTCCTTTTTTTTCCTTAACAATTTTTTTGTATTATTTGAAGGGGAAATCACAAGTGGGAAAGAGTAAATATGCACGGGTTGCTCTTTTTTTTCGGTTACTTTGTGACGAATCTGTACGGTTCTTTACTAATCCTCTACAAATTTCTTTCAAATTTTATTTATTTCAACCAATCTCCACCGGGAGCCAAAGCGTGATTTATGCAAATGAGATATTTTATATAAGTTCGGGTTTAGCGAGTTATCGAGGGAGGATGAAATGAAATGAGTAATAGTTGTCAAGTGAAGAAGTAGATTTTGTAAAGTAAAGTGAATGCGAAGCGTGGGAATCCAACTCACAGTTGTTGATAAAATTAGTCCGTTGAAAAGCTACGGGAAAAGCTGAAGATAGAAGTCGGATATTAACGAGGGAATTCTAGCCTTGATCCGATCCAAGTGATCTACAAGAAGAACCTGCCGTAGTTTAAGAAATCAGGTTAGTGATTTAAGAATTGTAATTACGTATACGTGTGTAGCTGTAGTTGTGCGCACTTATCTTTCGTGGATTCAGTTTAGATTTCGTAGTTCCGCAATTAGTGACCCCTTCTCATTCTCACTGTGTTTTATTGTTCTTAAAATTGAATAGTGTTTATGTAATCTCCTTAATTAAGAGTTATCAATAAATATAGTGATTTATTAAGATGTCTATGGAATTCTTTAACCCGCCTACACGTTCCGAACCTAATAATACTGGAAGGGGAGTTGATAATCTTAGGGGAGGTTATATTACACGACAACTTTATCACGTAAATATAATTTTAGGTCTTAACGATTTTTCTAGTTTTGATCCAGATGAGGTGTATTACAATTATTGTGGTCGCATCCCATGAATTTAACATGAAGTATGAATTCAGATTCAGTATTAGTTCTATCTTTGCAAATTATTTGGTTGACACTGGCATATAATTCTACTTTTTTATGTATATACTATATATATGTTTATATTTACTTGCATATATACTTATATATTATATTATTTCGTTCTGTTACTTGACGCTCACTTGGTTTACTTCTCTAGTAGAGAATGCGAAACAGTTTATTTAAATAAAATAATTATTTTATTTCTAAAATTGTTTTGGTTTTATGGATGGATTTTTAATAGCTGTGGAACCACATAAGTTACTTAAAATTAGACAATACTTCATAAATTTAAGAAAAAATTCAAGAAATTGTTCTTTTACATGTAAAAAAATGAATGAAACTTTTATGAAATTAGAACTTTTTCCTGATGTTTGGGCAATCTTTGAAGTAAAATATTGGGACCATTAATTTTAGAATGTTTTTTTTCTTGTAAAAAAAAAGCTTCAGTTTTATAAACCTGTGGAGTTATATTTATTTTTGTTCCAGCATTCTAAAATGAAATGAGATTGTTTATTAAAACGATTGAAACATTCGTTTTCTTAATCATTTAAAAACATTCTTAGTTAATTGCCAGAACGTTTGTTTCTCGTTTATAAAACTCATTCATATGAAATGACTAAACTAATTAAATTAACAAATAAAATAAAAAATTTGGATTGATGAACTGAAAAATAATTAATTGATTCAAGAAAAATTAGAATTTCTTAAAAAATATATTGACAAAATAACTGAATAAATATACTTTTGTTCCTTTTAATGACTGGGTTTCTCCTTCAGCTATACTAGTATACAAAAGTTAAGAAACAAACACATTTTGTCAATTTATTTCAAACCCTGTTAAACTAATTCAAATGAAATCTACAATGAAAATGCAGGTACTCGCTCCTGGTTGTAATTTATGCTCATACTAATGATAGTCCACAAATGATAAAGTCACATGAAACTTGTAGATTTCCCTACAGTGTATGATCAACTCTGACAGCAATGTCGTTCTCGGAACGAACCAGCAATCTGTTTATGAGGTTGTTAATGAGATATTGGAGGCAGATATCATTCCTCCAACAAAGCATTACTTATGTCCATAGGTATTCTCGTAGAAAGGTAGAAAACTGCCAAGAGCACCACAGACATACTCTATGGAAATCAGGTCGGAATCCAGGAGACGATTTCATAATTTGAAATCTCTCGGTTTCGAATTATTCGACAATGTTGAGAGGTTGAGCATTATTGTCCATAAAAATGAAATGGGTATGAACATTCCCTCTGAAAAGCCTCACACAGATGCTATACCTCAGGGTAGTGTAGATTGCATGCCCTATAGAATTGCAGCTTTGCTCGCTCATTTAATATCTTGTTGACAAAAATTATAACACCACTACCTGTAAAGTGATCCCCTTTCTTTATGTTGTAAGAATAGTAGTGTAGGTCCATGGTTCTGTATATATACACTGCTGGCCACCATAAATGCAACACCATGAAAGAAGCACGCAAATAACATGAAATTTACAACATGCATTAGCGGAGGTGAGATATGCAAATGATTAGAATTTCAGCGCGCAGACACACATCACGCATGCCTGTAGAGCCATCTCAAAGCTCTATTTAAGGCTGAAAAATTTCGACGATTTCAAGTTCGGCAGTTGTGTTTTTCTTGTGGTTTTTTCAAAAAAACGATCAGTTATGTCTCGTAGAAAACAGCGATCAGCTTTTGATCAAGTATCCGAGTTCGACACAGGAAGGATAGTGGCCTACCGAGATTGTGGATTATCTTTCAGGAAAATCGGTAGTCGTGTTGGACGAAACCAAACAACTGTAAAGCGGATATGTGACCGTTGGATGCCGGAGAGTACGACGGACCGACGTGGTCGATCGCATCCACCTCAGTGCACCACTTCACGTGAGGACAGGCAAATTGTGCGCATGGCAGTGACGGATCGCTCAGTCACATCACGAACCATAGCACAGCTCATTGAGTCGGCAACGCATCATTCAGTGTCTACGCGTACCATTCGAAGCCGTTTACAGCAGAGTGGTCTGTCCGCAAGACGTCCATTGCTCGGTCAACACTTGACGCAGAAACACAGACGTCTCCACCGCCAATGGTGCGATGAAAGAAGGATGTGGGTGGCAGAATGGAATGAAGCTGTCTTTACTGACGAGCCACGTATTGTCTGCACACCACATGGTTAGATACGAGTCTGGAGACACGTGGAGAGAGGATGCTGAACAGCTGCGTTATGCACCGCCACACTGGTCATGCACCGGGTATTATGGTATGGGGCGGTATTAGATATCACTCTCGCACACCTCTAGTACGCATTGCCGGTACTTTAAACAGACAGCGCTACATCTCCGAGGTGTTGGAGCCAGTTGTCCTTCCTTACCTTCAGGGCTTGGCCACAGCTATATTTCAACAGGATAATGCTCGATACACGTGGCACGCATTGTCCAAAGGTTCTTCGTCAATCACCAGATTGAATTGCTTCCCTGGCCGGCTCACTCTCCGGATCTTTAGCCGATAGAGAACATGTGGTTCATGGTTGCTCAACGATTGACCCAGATTACACCCCAGCTGCGACATCAGATCAATTTGGCAACGTGTGGAAGCTGCTTGGTCTGCTGTACCCCAAGAACACATCCAAAGTCTCTTTGAATCAATACCGAGGAGTGTGGCAGTGGTGATCTCCAACAATGGCGGCTACTCTGGCTACTGATTCTGGCAGGAACCACACTTCACAGAAGTCTATAAATTTAATCATTTGATACTTGGTCAACATGTTATCTACAAAATAAATTTTTTGCGCTATCTCTTGTCTTTCTTGGTGTTGCATTTAGGGTGGCCAGCAGTGTATATGATCACGATGAGAATCAAAATACAGAATGAAATTTGAAGCATCAGTAAAGACAACACATGCTAACTTCCCGAATGATATTGTCTGTACCATGGCACCGAGATATTCTGTGTTCTGGACTGAGTGTGATGCAGACCTTCAGCCTCACAACCCTCAGCTTCCTCATGCCTTCGGTAATTATTTTACCTGAAAACTGCTGTAGCAGAAACAACAGAGAACTCATTTGTGAGTTCAGTAATTGTCATCTCCTTATTTTACCTTGCATTAAATGCAAAATAGCTTTCATCCTGGCTTTTGGTGTCTCCTGGGTGCCACCAAAAGCCAGTTTTCTTATTGGTTCATAATCCGGAAAATGATATTTTGGAGCCCTTTCAGCCATTTTGCTAGCTCCGTTTTTAAATAGCTTGTCTCATTATCTTTAATTTCTTCATAGCAATCCACCATTAAAATATTGCCTTCATGGCATTGTTTCTCAAACGTCCGGAAATAATCTCAAGCTTTCAAAAGCCAGCGAAAGCAAAATCGCTCATAGTAGTCTTTAAAGTAATCGCCATATCAACTTTCTTAATTTGCATAAAATAAAAGTTAGACACATAATTTGATTAGACGGCTTAGAAACACTTCTTATATGCTTACCAATGTTCACTAAAAACAATTTCATTCTGTTTTGAAAGTTCACGAAAGTGTAATTAATTCGTCAATTAGAATACCAGAGCATAAACTCTGTTAAGAGAAGCATGCTTAAAAATCTTCCTTAAAAGATTTGTACAGTTGCATACTTTTATGAAAATAAATACAATTTTCGAAGTTCAATTACGAAAATATAATTCTATAGTTATTCCCGTAATTTATGTTTGTATAAATAGAGTTGGCTTCACAATTGCTGTTATTAAAATATTAGAACCTTTGATAATATATGCATTTGTGAAGTAAATTATATTTGCTTCGAGAAATTAAAGTCATTTTCAAACTTTTAAACTCATTTTCATGCTCCATAATGTATATTTAAGCCTACTATATAAGATTTAATAATCCTATCGTGAAGGAGATATAATTTGTGACCAAGCTATTAAATGCATTGAAAATTGTCAGAAATCATTGACTAATCTACGATTAAATGGGATACATAATATCCGTAATTCAATTGTCTGGAAATTTTGAAATTGAACAAAGGATAAATTATTATATATATATATATATATATATATATGGCTATGAAAGTGTTAAAGTCTAATTTAAATGTATATATTTATAACACATTTTGTAATTAATTGAAGTTGCATAGTTGGAAATGTATACCAGGATATCCAGTAAGCAAATTACTAATACAGTGCCATTATTACGTTAATCACTCAATAATTTGATTACGTATTTGAGCAACAAATGTCCTTACCCTAGCAATTGTCGCTATTTTTTAGGCGTTAAATTAGTTTTTTTTTTACTCACCCCCCTCCCCTTGAATCTGCATGTAATTTCAATCACGAGTATGAAAAAACACAAGTGGTCTTATAATATTTCTTGAAATAATCGATTTGTTATGTTTGAGTTCTCATTACGATTCACACAGAAAATAAGGCGGATAAATATTTATAAAGATGGGGATTATTTTTTTCCGCCTAGAGCATTTCTAATTTTTCATATTTAATAAATTGCTTAAAATACGGACTCGCAATATATTTACCGCAAACCCATTTCTCCATGTAATAGAAATAGAGAACATAGTATGAAGAACTGTTGCATAGAGCTGTTTTACACACCAAGAGGCTATAATATACGTACAGTCGAACTTCGATATAGAAAAACCGAGATATATTGAAATCTCGGTTATAGTATACTTTTTCGCTAGTCCCTACGGCACCCTCATTTGAATAATATTATTCCAAGCCCTTATAGTGAATTCTGGATAAAATAAATTCCGTATATAGTGACTGAAGTTTTTCTTCCCCAGATTCCCCCCCTCCCTCCAATTCTTTAGAGGTAACTTTACGTATATGTATAAGGATTCCGAAAAATAACATTCTTAAATTTCCTTCTCAAATTCAGGTCTTTCACTCTTCCCGCCGTTTCGAGGAACCAAGAGGGAAATTAAAAAAACTCAAATGGGGTCCAATGTAATACAGGGTAACGAAGAGAAATAACTTATGGAAACGGATCTTTTGACAAACTGACTCTAAATCCTACTTGAACATCTAAAATATTGAATCGAAAATTAATATATCCAAAAAAACCTGTTTTCGTTTGTGGGAAGATATGAAAGCATTTGAAAATGAAATCTAACAGTGATAAGTACTCCTCAAAAGCCTAGAACAGAGGTTGATAAACCTTTAGCTCTCGTATGCCAAACTAATCTACTAATATAATTCAGTGTGCCACACAGTAGAACATATCTGAAACATTTCGATTCTCTCTATAATGCATGCAGATTTAGAGAATAGAGGTTATAGGTTTACAATATTTTACTATGTATTAATTTTGCATCATTGAAAGATTTAAAAATTAAAATTGTACATGTGTCGTAGCCTTTCACTACCCTATGATTATTAACTCCCTTCGCATATTATCTAAATCTGAATATGTTGGATCCATAATTAATTACAACCAAATTAATAAATCAATCTTATTTATTTATCTTTCTTACTAGAGAAATACACAAATATTATTCAGACTATAAGAACAATAAATTACAGTGGAGTGTGAGAAGAACCCGATTATGAACGACGGAATACTAACTGAAACCACGGAGAATAACGTATACAATCAAACTACGCATTTATATCTAATTTATGAAAATAACTGACCTGGTACCTTTTTCTTAAGGCAGGTTTTTCTAATACAGGATTGCTCTAAGGAGTGGCTTCAATCTTTGATATCTTTCAGTTCCGTCCCGAACCGAATTAATGAACCTTTTTAATCGTCTTCTCCCAACGAATATACTTCCACTAGATAAACTAAACTCTCAGAATCACCTTCTTAATCAACCTCGTAGTCATCCTTAATCTCTTCATTTCATTTCTCCTTTTTACATCTTTTTCAAACTCGCTAAACCCGAAACTATCTTGTTTGCATAAGTCACACTTTTGGCTCTCGCGGAGATTGGTTAAAATAAATAAAATATTTAAAGATGTGAGAGAAGGTTAGTGAAACGCGTAAGCACCCGTCACACATGTATTAAGTGCTTTTAACGTATTTATTAAAATAAGAAACAGACAACACAACATATATTTCCCTTCATTACAGTAAAATAAAAATTTTAATGAGGACCTAGTACTTTTGTGCACCATTCTACTTTCCTACCGCAAAATCAAGTGTATCATTTGTGAGTTTCAATTTGTCACGATTCTGAGCATTCAGTTGTTCAACACTATCTTTGCGGACTCGAAATATATTTCATATGAGAAAAGATTTTTTTACTTAGATATTTAAAACCAAAAGCGAAAAGCAGAGTACATGCGTTTTTTAAATTTCTCCAGCAATGACATTAAATAACTTACAAAATAGCTGTTAATTTATTTTTGGAGTTATCTTTCATATTTTTTCGTAATTCAATAAATGTCTGTAATTCTGAAGATGTTTGTCAAATAAGGTACATTATAAATTTATCAACTTCTATTCACATAAATATTGATTAATTTGTAGAGTTGCAACATAGTGCCTCTGAAAATTGTACTACGTGCCACATGTGGCACGCGTGACATAGTTGCCGACTCCTAGCCTAGAAGCTAGAAAGTTACTCGTAAGTTCCGAAGCTAATCGAAAAGCTTGGATGTTTGGAGATTTTTTTCAAAAGTGTCGTCAGTGGGTTAACAAATTGTTGAAAAAGTATCCCAAAATCGTATACCTGCTAAACAATTGTTGTATTGCTCAACCTCAATTAAAAAAATCGGTACGTATTATAGCAAACTTTTGGCGACATAAAAAAACGAAGCACATTGTTGCCGATTCAGCACGTACGGCACATAAGAAATTGGGGTTGCCAACTCGACGAGTTATTAATACAGTTGGTGATTGTTGCGATAATACATAAGTACCAAAAAAATCTTGCCATCTTCTATATCTCTTAAAATAACTACGATGCTGCAACTGTCGAATAAGGGTGATTCATCCTGGTGATTATCGTTCCTGCTATATATACAGAGAGTCCCGCAAATAGCGTCCAAACTCTGCACACCCAGATTCCTTGTTGAGAGTACATAATAAATGCCCAAGGAACTGTACTTGCACGATCATAGTTTACGAGAAAAACACTGTACTGATGATGAATAAATGAGGGTGCAAGATGGGACTCTAGCACATTTCTGTGTTCCTGGCATACCAGTGCAACTGGATTTGACATTTGGGTCCCATATTATGACCGCCATCATCACTAGACCACACACTGTTGTATTTTTTCCGTATGAGGATATCTTAAGGAATTAGTAAATTGAGACGTAGTGACTGCACAAGCGGGCATGTTGCTCGTCTGCATGCTGCTTGTACTTTGGTGAACACCTTTGGTGAACTGATACGCGTGCACAAATCTGTTCCACGGCGTGCTCAAATATGCCTCGATATACATAGCGGATCCTTTGAACATCTACCTTTACAAATGTTTGCAAATATTACTGTTGATGTGTCTAATACGTCTCTGACGACATACTTTGTTTTCGTATTTTTATCGTAAATTGTGGATCGTACAGGTACAGTTCTTAGGATATTTCTTATGTACTCCCAACGAGGAATATGGCTGTGCAAAGTTTTGGGCCCTATTTTTGGGACACCCTGTATATAATATTATTTAATAAGTAATTAGTAATTTACTATATTGAATTGGGTAATATAAGATTGTTTCTTTCTTACAACACTACCATCAAATGATAAGAAATTTTAATTCTTAAATTCAATCATATAAAGGCTGAACAAATTAATTTTAGAAATGTTCGTTCTTGTTATGAATAAAGGACGAGATTTTTTTCCAAATGGGTGTAAATTATTCAGCTAAAAAACTCTTGGCGATCCGAATAAATAAAAATGTTTCAAATACGCTCTAGCAAGGAAAAATAATTTCAAAACCAATTAGCTCACTGTAAGGAAAATTTCCTAATTTAATAAAATGAAAAAAGTTCTTGTGTGTAAAAACTGCTTCTCCAAGACATATAATATAATACTTTACCTTTTACTTCACTCTTTTAAAAATAAGCGTAAAAAAATCTTTTTTAAAACAAAAACAAAAGAATTTTTTTCAGATGGATCATTTAATGTGTCTTATTTCAGATACATTCCTAGACTCAAATTTAAAAATAGTTTAGAAGAAGCAATGATAATTTTTTTGCCTGTATTAAATTAATCTTCGATTTCTTACAGTTAAAAATGCATACTTATTCTATAAACACATTTCCAATTAAAATTCGTCCACTTACACAGTCTCTCACAAAGACATGAACCTTTACAGAAAAACAAATAAATAAATAAATAATAATTCTCAAATGGAATACAAAAGGGAAAAGAAGGAAAATACATTAAAAATGGAAACTTCTGGAGATAATGGATGGAAGAAGAAAAGGGAATGCGGAACGAACCACTCAAAGCAAGTGTTTACGTTGTGACGTCATACTTTATTTTCGTTGGATGAAAGGATATGAAAAAGTGGACAGAAAATCTGAAAGCTCAGTTATGGAAATAATATATATTGACTTTAATGAAGCGTCATAAGAAAAGTAATATTAAGGATAAATAATGCTGCATGAGAGATGTTTTATTTATTATATATTTAACAATAGATGCATTTAATCTTTAAAAATGAACGTAAAAACTGTTTATGTTTGTAAAACAAAATTAATGTAATATATTTTTCGAAATCCTGAAATTATTTTCAAGTTTCAGTGTCTTAGTTTATATCACTTAATGTTTGTCAGTGAGAGTTTATTTACGTCGCACTATAAGAAACTTGAGAGAGCTGTAGGAGACAGTATTGTAAATTTGAACCTCAATCAAGCGACAAGAAAGATATCTGAGCTAGATGACACCTAAAAAAGACTGAGTTTCGACAGATTTAAAGTGCATTAGCCTCTCTGCACGGTGGGTCTTCAGTGTCACCAGGACTTGAACCTGCTACACGCCAGCCTCAAGTTTGTGACTAAAACACTAGATGGTTCATTGTCGGTGTTAAGTTTCTGAAAATTATAGTTTCAAAATTAAATTAAATTTATTCTGTTACACATACTTCTATTGGAAGCTTTTGATATGTGCGTCTTATTCAGTACATGTTTTCATATCAGACTGGAAATCTGTTCGGGTATTTGATAAAATATTTTACATATAAGAATCATCCTTTTGATGCAACTTCTATTTGAAGTAAGGGGCCACGGTTGCCTAGTGGTCAAGGTTACGGACTCGTGGCTGGCGTGTCATGAGTTCGAGCCCAGTACTACAGAAGACACACCACGTAGGTGAGCGATGCACGTTAAATCTGTCGAGGCTCAAACGTCTTCCCATTGATGTGGTGTGGTAGTCAGAAGAAGGGATGCCAACTCAGGATCGTCTTAGTCACTTGACCATGGTTCAAAATTGTGAGGTCCGTCGCCAAAAACCCTCGCGTAGCTGAATAGTGCGACGTTAATATTCACTCACTATCTGAATTAAAAGGTGTAAATTATATATGCTGCTTTATCATCATTTGATCAAAACATTTAGAGACAGATATTTTTCGCATATAGAGATGCTAAGCTTGCTAATCGAATATGATATATGCATAATTTTTTTTTATATATCGTCAAAAGTAATTTTAGTTTAGATAACCTCTCGTCAGCATAATTTTTTTAATTTCCAAATTTAATTTTTATGAGTCTTGACGATAATAGCGAAATTGGTCGAAATTTATGACTTATATTGAAAGATTTGACTTCAAATGAAACAAATAAAACAATATTATGTTCATTACAGAAAAAGCAATGAATGAGTCTTATACTTAAACAAGTATTTAGTACTCAGTTTATTTGAAATAAGATATATGTTAAAAGGATGCAACATTCTTCCACATTATATTTTTCTAATTCTCTTTCAGTGATTCAATGGCTCAGGATGAGCCAGATTCTCTCATGAAGCCTCCTCCCAGCCAATCTTTGGTTAGCAGCAGTCCTCCAAATCTTCCCTCTTAAGATATAGCCTCCCGAAAGAAATGTCTCCTTTCTTTAGACCCCCTGAGAGTTTTAGCATCTCTAAATAGGTTCGTGGTAGAATCTTTTCGTGGTTCTTTGGATCTTTTCCTCCTTTCTTCTTGCTATTTTGTATTCATCAACAGAGTTTTTTGAGTGCTTTTTGCTTAGTATTTGCCTATATGTGTCATCTTTCTTCTATTCATAACAGTCCTCATCAAACTATTCCCTTTTCACTTTGTTTGCCATTTTTATTTCAGAGACTACAGCTGGTTTTGACAGTAGCTCTCTTAAATTCACTCTATCTTTCTTCAATACATTCGATAGTTTCAATATCTCTGACTTCGTTCTACAAGAAAAAAGCTGCACAAGGAAACTTTTAAGGAAAGTGTCTTTGACAACACCCGTAGCAGAAGACTGGCGACCTCCGTCAGGGACGAAAGCATAGAGGAAATTAATCACTAAAGATCGTGAATTAACTGTGCGCATGATAGCTGATGAGCTGCAGATTAACCATGAAGCCGTGCGACAAATCGTTACCCAGAATTTAAGGATGAGAAAAACGTGTTATCGATATTGACGATATTCCTAACATCCAACGAAACGTGACGAGGCTTTTGAACTCCTTCCCAAAAGAAGACTTCTTGCAAAGTTTCCAGGACATGTATAGCAGATCTTAGGGATGCATAGTTGACTATTTCGAGGACAGTAAGGTAAGGTTAGATTAGAGAGATGAGAGGGGACTATTTCGAAGGACAGTAAGGTAACTTTCGTTAATATTTCATCTACGTTAATGTTACAGGATTATTCACCGAACTTTATAGTCAGAGGTTGTATAAACCCCTTGTAAACAAAGGTGTCCTCCTATGCCCTTAGTCACCGAATTTCTATTAGGTCACATCCTCTGACATACAAGAGGGATGCAGAGGTATCCTCCCAAACACAGGGAATACCATGGCTTATAAAAAACAACTTTTTTCCAAAGATGTTTCAAGTCCTGTAAAATCCACTTTATCTTTTTTTACGTAAAACTTTTATGTAAACTTATTAATTTTCCATATTTCTCAAATAATGAGAAGTCAAGTTTGACTTTATTATTAAACTATTAAACCCTTAAAATATACTCATTGACATCATAAATCTTTTTTCTTGTTTCGTGAGCATTATCTTCCAATGTCTGGTGATCATTTATAGAAAATCTTTCTTCAAGTAACTAATAATAGAACATTCAAAGAAGTAGATGAATAATAATAAATTATTTTCTATGTTCTTTATATATCAGTTCCAATCTGGGGAAGTAATGCCAATACCATATTATATGGGGTATTATAACTTAAGATACTATTTATTAGTAATAGTAATAGTTAGCGATGTCTGTGACTACTATGTTAGCTGGAACTAACGTATATACATATATATTATTTAAATTTATTTCACGTCTTAACTTATTATTTTTATGTGTCATTATTTATGATTGGTTTGTATTCCGCTAATATGTCGGAAGTTTTCGAAATAATTTAAACTAATGTATTTTTAATCATAAAGAATATTGCACGAGAAACAAATACTAGTTCTTGCATTTAATGATTATCCGAATATTTATTTCGATGTGCCATTTTAAAGTAAAATGTTTATTCTTATAAGAGATGATACATTTAAATTAGTTAAAAAATAGAGCAGCAAAATTTAAAAACATTGATTTTAAAAATTAAGCCTGAATAATCCTCATTTTTTTTATTTACTGTAACATAAATTAATTGGTCAAAATATGTTCCATATTAGTCATTATTAAGGTACACAGCTACCCTAAAATTGTGAATTGTGCTAAAAATTGACAATTTTTTTATGATTCTACTTTATAGGCCATCTTATTAGTTTTAGAAAAATACCAAGTTTATTAATTTCCGTTTATTAGAATAATAACTACACATGTTTTAGTAAAAGCAGATGTCATTGCTCTTTAAGCAAGATGTCATACTTTAAAACAAAATGTGGTTTTTTTTTAAATGCTCAAACGGGGCCAGCGGTTGCTAAAAAGTTTTGAAAAGAGTTAACTCTGAAATTTTGTGTGTATATTCTGAAAAAAGTTGAATGGTTTTAACCTTCAGATTTATCAATCATTTTTTTTTTTACAAAATTTGCAGTCCCTTACGAAAATTTAATCACTGATTTTTTATGCAATTTCATATAATCACTAAGATAAAGTGCTCAAGTTTTTGTAAAAGTTAAAATTTCTTATATCCTAAAGGTCATTTTAAAAATGAATAACATAGCTACTCATCAGAATTGAAAATTTGTTTATAAACTTTTGGTACAGAATAAGTAGCGTTTGTGTTATTTTTTTGTAAAATTTTATCAATTTTTTCTCATTTTAAAAATAATAATTTCGTAAGTCGGATACATTGTAATTTTTAAAAAGTTTGTTCAAACAATTTTATACAATTAATGTGTAATTATTACTGATTTTTTCCAAGCGGAAAAAGAGTTTTAAAATGTCATAGCAAAGCTGAAAATGTGATATGACAAATATTTGTATTTAAAAAATTTACGAACATATTCAAATATTTCTTTAATATATCAAAGAACAGGTATAAATTCGGATTCATATATTCATTCATTCACAACTATAGGATTTTAGTCAAATTATTTTAATAGACGCTCTGTTTACGTTGCAGATTTTCATCAAAATATTCAGTTTTAGATTGAATTTGAAGTTTCCATACAAAACAATCAAAATAAATATAAACAGAGATTGCTGCTTATATTAATATTCCATAAGCCACAAAGTTCTATCATAAATTTTATGATAGGGAAAGGAAATAATTTATTTAAGGTAAAGTTTTTTATCGTTTTGAATATTGCGTTCATTGGCAACAATTTTTTCTATTGCTTCTGTGCATCACATTACAAATGTAAGCCTAATCCTAAGCCTAGTCTAATCTAACCCTAAAGGAGTCAAATTGAAAATAATTTTATTTGATACGCATATTTAAATAAAAAAATTCAATAACAATAAAGGATATTATTAAAGATATTTTGTAAAATTGTATAAATTTGGATAACAATCGCCTAACATTATATTATTTCAAAAATGTATATCTTTTAACCAGAAATTCTTTAAATCATTGGTCCTATAGTTGGAAAGTTAATTTAATTTTCAAAATAAAGAATATTACTTGTTAAAATATTAAAAAATTAGTTTCCATAAAAAATTTTTTTCGTAAATGAATTTCATTCAAAGCAAAAAATAGCGATTTAATATTGTTTTAACATAGATTTTTATCAGCAAAGCATTATAACTAGTTAAAATTAAATTGAAAGCTGTTTAAGGAGAATTAAATTAAAATGTAATACTATTCTATTTTTACCTCAGTCATCACATAAATTAATAATTTAATTATATTATCGTTAGAATATTAGTTGAATTTTATTTTAGTTTAGTATATTGCGCAAAAGTTCATTGAATTTGAAACAATTGGGTTTTAAATTAAATTCTTTTTTTTGTTGCTGATATATTAAAAATAACTTTTTTAAAAAGGGATTAAAATATTACAATTATAAAACACTACCAATAAAAATAATCTTATCACCTTAGATTAATTCGAGTTAAAAATAAAATGTAGGTTCTTTATCTAAATATATCAATTCTAACTGAATTATTATTTCTAAAACATTCAATAGAAATTCTTTTAAGAATTTCTCTATTTTAAGAATATATACTTTTTTAAAGTATTTAAATTTTACCACAGAAGTTCTTACAAATTATTTATTTTTTTCAGATAAAAGGACGACAAGCAAGAATTCGGTAACAATAATTGAGTTTCTTTTGACGTTTTCGACTTATGCATCGGTGAAGAAATTTCCAATTATGTTCTGCTTACGAACCTTGCAGCAGACAGCAAACTTTTGCAAGGAAAACATTCTATTTCAAGAATATGCCTTGTTAAATTTCTTGTTTACGATGATTTATGTTTTGTTGCATAAAAATAAGCAATTTCAGTCTACAGAGAGAATTTTGTTCTTTCCCCTCTCCCCTGAAGTTTAAATCTTAGAGTTTCAAAGAGAAATGATTGTTGCAATAAATTCTTCATTTTGTTCCCCTGGAGTTGTTAAGAGTCCCTTTTTTACTAGTAAATTTTAGTTTTTATGTTTAAGAATTGTTTATGATTAAGAATAGTAAAAATAAGTTCATGCATGCATTTAGGTGGTTAAAAATATCTACTGTTTTGTTTGATTGAATTTTTTTTTCTTTTATTATTTTTTAAAAGAATTATTTTAACGACGTTCATGACTATTATTTTTTTAAAAAAGGTATAACTTTTAAAGGGAATTTATAACTAAGTAAATGCCTTTAAAAGCTCTATACAATTAAATTTCTTCATAAGTGCTTACATTTGTACCAACCATCAGATAACGCATTGTTACACTCTGAAAGATACAGAAGATTACAAACTCTTATATATAACTAGCCGTTACCCAACCGCTTCGCTGGGTATTTCATGATGTTTTTTAAATATATCCTGTTTATATATATAAGTTATTGATATCTAATTCCTAACATTAAGAATTCGATTGTATTGAAAAATATACTTATACCTGTAACCCTCGCCTCTTGATAAAAAAAGGACAGAACTACTAATTTGTATTATCTAATAATCTCTAAAACTGAGCATAGAATGATGTTTGCACTTTCGTAACCCTATAACCAAGTATATTTCCGCAAAACCGATTTTAGGTGGATCTCTACTCCATAAAATAAACATGGAAGCCAAATTTCAAATATAAATCTAATAAGGCAAAAAAAAATTATTATCAATTCCCCGTAATTCCCTTGAGACTCGATCTCCCAAACACCGTTCTTAACTTATATCAATTCAACAAAAAAAAAATGTAAAACAAATTCCATTATTATAGTCCTTGTAGTTCGAAAAAAGGAATTTTATTTGTCAACACGCCCCAGTTACCCCCTACTCTCCCAGGAGTTGATTCCCGTCAAATGCCTATTTAGTGAATCCCTATTCAACAAAAGAAACACGCTTAACAAATTTCAAGTATGCAAGTCTAACAATTCTAAAACAGGATTTTTCCCTATAACTCCCCTTGACCCCTCGCAACCTTCCTTAGGGGTCAATTTTTGTTTTATTCTTTGTTAGAGGAACTCTATTCCATGAAAGGAACATGCCTACCAATTTTCGAGCAGGTAGATCGAATAGTTTAAAAAAGGAAAATCTATTACGCCCCTTAATCCCCCGAAATGAACTTGGGGGTTAATTTTCGCGAAACCCATTTTGTAGCGGTTCTGTACTCAACGAAAGGAATCTGCTTACCAAATTTCACGATTGTACGTCTAATAGTTTAAAAATGGGAATTGTCATTTCACGGTATATGTGTGTGAAGCGCTTTCTGTGTAATTAAGAGAGTAGAGTGTGTTATTGTGTCTGTAGTAATGTATGTATGAACTGTGTCAGCGCAATCCCAATTGCTCTGCCTGAACTGCGCATGCCCTGCAATTCCGATGAAAATGTAAAAAGGAAGTTATGAGTAATTAATAAACGCCAGTCCACAAGAAAACTGTGTCGTGATTGTGTCATGAGCAATAAGTGTTATTGTGTTAGAGACTCTTGAGTCCACTTAAGTGTTTGAGTTATCGACATAAAAGGAACAATTATCTATAACCCCACCTTTGAGCCCCCCGCAACGCTACCTGGTGGTCGATTATCACAAAACACATTATATAGTGGATCTTTACTCCATGAAAAGATTCTGTTTATCATATTTAAAGACTGCACTTCCAAGAGGTTAAAAAATGGAAGTATTTATCTATAACACCCTTTAAGCCCCGCAACACCCTTTGGGGTCAATTTTCCCAAAACCCATTTTGTGACGGATATTTACGCCATGAAAGAAACATGAATACCAATTTTCAAGCAGGTAGGTCAAGTAGTTTAAAAACCGAAAATACATATCTTTTACGCCCCTTAATCCCCTGCAACGCCACTTGGGGGGGGGCTATTTTACCAAAACCCATCTTGTAGATTATCTCTGCTCTATGAAAGGTTTCTATTTATCAAATTTAAAGACTGTCCATCTAATAATTTAAAAATGGAAATTCTATAACGCCCCAGCAACGCCACTTGGGGGTCGTTTTTCACCAAACTCATTTTGTAGCGGATTTCTACTCTATGAAAGGAATCTGCTTACCCAATTTCAAGATTGTACGTCGAGTAGTGTAAGCATGGAAACAATTATTTATAACACATCTTAACCCCCCGTAACGCCCTATTGCGGTTGGAATTTCGCAAAAATTTCGTTCTTAGCTGATCTCTACTCCATGAAAGGAACATGTCTACCAAATTTCAAGTCTGTAGGTGGAGTAGTTCCGGAGATGTCGTGATTAGTCAGTCAGTCAGTGAGTCGCTTTTTTCGTTTGTATATATATATATATATTATATATATAATGACTTCTTCTAACTCTCCTTAACTGTACCCCGTGAAATTATTTCCTAGTTCTTTCGCCTAACACTGTAATCTTAATCTAATTGCACGCGCGCATAATCTTAATCTTAATCTAATTGCTCCCGCGCATTTGCAGCCAATCACGACTCCTGTAATAAAAGAGTCGTACGAAATTCACCGCCAGTTTAAAAACTCTGAACACGGTTACGCGCACTTCTTCTCTCTTTGTGCTTTGTCTGTTTTGTCGACTATGTGTCCGTGTCGCTGCTAAGTGTTACTTCTGCTTTGTGTGTGTGAAACTCCGTAAATTATGTTAATGTGACTGCCCCTGCTTTTGAGTGATGTTCAATAACCGAAAAATGAAACCTACAGTGGAGCAGTATTCTTTCAAGACATAGCTATCCCTCGACCAAATCTACCTATAAAAACCAACACCGGCCACGATGTGAAAAATCTTTTACCAAATCGGTCAACATCCATAACATATATATATATATATATATACACATAGATTTTCAGTTTAGAATTATTTCTTTAAATTTCCAAAATAATTCTTTTACTTCACTTATGGTAATTACTTGTAGTCAAGTTGTTATTGTAATGAACTGATGTACGGAGTGTCAATAGTTCGAGTCCTGGTGCAACTGAGGACTTCCGTGTAGAGGAGGCCGATGCACGTTAAATCCGTCGAGAACCAAAATCATCCCATGGTGTGTAAGATTGGAGAGGGTAATGATAGCTCAAGTATCGTCCTTTTCAGTTGATCGAGGTTGAAAATTACGAGGTATGTCCTCAATAGCTATCGTGTTGATTTATAAAACAATGCTAATTTCACTCTCACTCAAGAAAATAACTCACAAACACGTTTTTGAATATATATATATATATATATATATATAATATAGATTCTGGTTAGATGCGTATCCATTTGCACATGGCTGTCTGCATTTTGGCAACCTGAATTCATCATTATGACCCAAAAAACAAGAGGCAATCCATGCAATATCGTCATCCTGGTTCTCCGAGTGTCAAGAAATTCAAATTTTTAATGCCAGCAACAAAAGTTATACTCACCATCTTTTGGGATGCATGTTGTGTACTCTGCACGGCATTTCTGACTAAAGGATTGACGTTAAATTCTGACAGGTACTGTGCTACATTACAATCACTCAAGCAACGCATCCACAGAATCAGACTGGAAAGAAATGTCTTTCTTTTGCATCACGACAGTGCAAGACCCTCATTGCAGCGTACAAACACAGGACGTCATGGGAAAATTGAAATTCACAATGGCTGCACAACCTTCTTACAACCCAGATTTGGCGCAGTTGGATTTTTGGCTGTTCCCAAAATTGAAGGAGACGTTGAAAGGTCCACGTTTTTTAATGAATGCCGAATTTCAGGCAGCCATGCGCAAATGGATACACAGCCAACCAGAATCCTTCTACATTGACGGAAAGAAGAAATTGATAGAACAATTGAACGAACGTGTACTTGTTAGTGGTGACTATGTTGAGAAATGCGTTTACAATATATAAGAGTAATAAATTTCCTTTATTCTGATACCTCTGTTGTTACTTTACCTTGTATATATATATATATATAAAATACATATTACTGTATGTCCGAAAACTAAATACCGTTTCGGAAAAACTTTTATAAAAAAATCTTTTTTGTGTTTTTCAAAACAAAATTTCGGGAACTAATACTTTACACAGTTATCAACATGATTGCGGCATTTCCATATGGGGTAAATCAACCTCTACAACAAAAGATTTTTCCCATCAATAGTAGTAATAATAATAATTAATTAAAAGTAATAGCAGGTTTTAAAGAATGATAAAGGACAAAATAAAATTGAGGGACTTTAAGTATTATGTGTAAGTATGAGATACATCAAATTTCATACCAATTCATCTTTATTCGCTGCGCTAATTTTACTTTCTTTTCATAATACATTAGACACCTATTACAAATTTATGCATGTTGTGCATTTACTTCAAATGTTCTAACTATCCACAAATTACGAGTTAATTTTAAATTATAAGTTGAATTACTGGATGCCTACCTTTAACCGATGACATTACGAAAACAATCACCAAACTCCGCCCATGAAAGTAATTAGTAAAGAGGGCGCTTTTTATCCACATTCCTTTCAGAATTGACAACGGATTTTTATGAAAGAACCAGAATGGATTTAAAAGAATGGGTTTTTCTATTGTTCCATCTTGCTTTATCAGACGATATTAATGACAGCCGTTTTGTAGTGAATGCCCAAAAGCACTATTTTTAATTAATAGCTCTATTTAATTTGGAAGAAGATACGACATCAATTTCTATGGTAAGATTTATTCTGCGTAATGACGTTTAGATGAAAAGAGAATTCGTTAAAAGCATTTGTAGGAAACAATAATTGGTGGAATTTCATAGAATTGTTTCATACAAAGATTATTTAT
The DNA here is from genome assembly GCA_019973975.1 of Trichonephila clavata. Lineage (NCBI taxonomy): Eukaryota > Metazoa > Arthropoda > Arachnida > Araneae > Nephilidae > Trichonephila > Trichonephila clavata. The sequence continues at coordinate 132,802 of BMAO01029592.1, read as the reverse complement.
TCAATTTGTAGAACTGTCAGCCATAACAATGATTCTGAAAAGGGAAAATCATTATTGTTACTAAAGGAATTATTTTACGTTTAAGAATCGTATCTAAATTTAGATATTTTTAAATTGAAACAATATTAATGAGAGCTCATTTTTCGATATTATGAGAAGTATTTATATAATATTATTAAAAAAATCAAATTCACTAGCAACCAAAAAATATGGATAATTTAGAAAAAGTGCGATTTCTCACAGATAAAAATAAATGACTTGTTTTTAGCTAGAGTACACGGTAGCAATTATCTTCATAATTTCCTATGTGTATTACTGGGGCATTAAAAGCTGGCCAAATCCAATCCTATCTAGATAGATGGTTAAATTTGAGCGATCTTTTATAATTAGGGGCAAAATTTGCTCCAAAAATTATTATCGAAGATGACTTGCTGACTTGCCGCCAAACGTGTTGCAGAAAATAGTGGTTCGAAGTTAACTTCATGGAGACGCAGAACGATTGCATTAACATACCTCAAATAGTCTCTTGTAAGAACCGCTGGAAGTTTAGTATTCTGATCATCTGAACATAAAAAAAATTCTCGAAGGGTAAGTGTAAGCCACACATTCGGCATTTTATTTATCTTCCACAAATTTCCACAAAATTGAAAGGTTTAATTGAATGCACAGACATATTTCAATCGCAGCGAAAATCAATCTTTATCGATGCGTGCACATTTAATTTTTAAAGTGACTTATGAGAATTTTTGTTCCAGGAGGCTTCAGGAGCCCGCTGTTATATGAATTAATTTTTTTTATTTCCAGTGACAGATTATACAAGGCAACTGCAAACAAAATGAGAAACAGAGACTATTGACAAAAAAGAAGAAACAAAAATAAAAATAAATGAATAAAATAAGAAAAGAAACACACATGTCCACAGTAAAGTCTATAAATCACACATTTTCTGTCTGCCTTCCCAGTATCTGCTCCACATGGATCCAGAGCTGAGTGCATGGTAGCATGCCAAATGAATGGCGACCATTTCTTCATTGGAGTCGCACAGTTTACAGAAGGGTCTCTGGGCAATGTCTATCATGTTTAAATGCTTGGATAGGCAGTCGTGGCCAGTGGCGATTCGAAAATTGGCGACAAATTTATCTCAAGGCCATTTTAGAATATGAAGGAACTTGCTAAACCACACTTTTTAATTATTATTTGGTTGAATTTTGACCAGACGTGTGTGTGTTCTCTGTATTGCTTCTTTATATTTCTTTCGGCAGTATAAAAAGGAATTGTATTGTTAGAAGTTTGAAAGATTTTTGTCTCCTTCTTCACCAGGAAATTGCCATTTTTATTCCCATCAATGCCACAGTGCGATGAAATTCATTGCATGGCAATATTTATATGTCATTGAAGTAAATCGCCAATTAACAGTTGACATTTTAGAATATCCGTTGTTGAAGGTGCCTCGATGGAAGATATTGCTTGGAAAGTCACCCTTGAATCACATAAAATAACTACCTTTGAAACACGATCAGTGTGGCAAAGAAGTTGAAATAGAGAAAATTCATATAGCTGCAATTTTGGCATCAAAAGCAGTGCTGTGAATTCCTATTGGTGTATAGAAGGAAAATAGGTTGCAGCAAACTACAGCATCTGCATTACTATCATCTGCCAATTGGAACCGTCCGTGAAAACGTATAGCCATTCATCCTCAGGGTATAAGTTATCCAAAGTCTCCAAAGAAAGGATCCTTAGGATTTGGCTATTAGTTTCTTTTTTTCGGACCACATTAAGCAGCCCTGTTGAAAGCACAAAGTCATACCATTCAGTCAGGCAGAAAGATTTTATTAAATTTTCTGGTTCAAAAGGAAAATTATGAATCTCATGAAGAGCCATGACTTTCTGAAGGAAGCCTCTCTCAGATTTAAATTTCTGTTGGTATAGGATAGATAATCATTCCAAAGGGATAGGCGCATTCTGGGATTCTAGAAATTTTCTCCCATAATAATAACGCAATTTCTATAATAGATTTAATAGGAATTTGATGGGTTGATAACAACAGATCATTGATTGGTGTTGATTTCCCAGCTCCAGTAATTAGCCGTAATGTTCGGTTATGGAACACTTTTAGGATATCAGTCACCTGTTTAGATGCCGCAACCAAAGACTCGCAGCAGTAGGTAATGAGCGGCAGAGAGTGTTATATGTTAATTCTGAAGTTGTTTTAGAACAATCCCCTTTCAAGCCAGCAATTCTTTTCAAAAGAATTGCAATGTAGACCCACCTCCTAGTTGGTGCATCTCGGAAACGTAAATTATTACGGCTAAGTGATCTACTACGTCGGCAAGTGGCCTACAGTGCTCTTCTCTACTTATTCTCCAGTGGAATGCAAGCAGTTTATCCAGGTTATATGAATTATATACATGAAAGAAACAAATCTAGTGGAACTAGAGATCATGTGTGCCAAGTACTACTTGGAGGATCAAATTGAGCTGTATACCATCCTAAAAAGCATGGTTCATGCTCAATTTTAAAGAGTTTTTAATTTAATTATTCGTCCTCATGCAGGTGCAGTTTGAGACATGAAAATTCACACATAGCTCAATCCGTGGAAACTTTCCTTTCTGAGGTGATTGGTGTACATGAAGGGTTGGCTGGCACGTTCTCCAAACAAGACTCGATTTAGCATTTTGAAGTTCTCAACGTTGAGACACATATTACTGTTCTGAACCCGTTCTTTGCATCTTTTCGGAGATTTATAGATCTTTTAAAAAAGCAATATGAAAAAACTTGGTGTTTGTGTTGCCGACTAAGTTTAACCTCATTATTTTCAATACGGAACATTTCTGACGTGCTTGTACAGTTCCTAGAAATTATTACATTCCATATACATCTGCTTATGCATTGAATTACATACAGTAAAATACGTTTAACGTGAAAACGCTTAAGGCGATATATCGGTTAACACGAGATAATACAACAGTCCGGATGAACTCTACTATGCATTTTCCTGCGTTTTTTCTCTTAATACGAAGCGAAAATCGCTTAACACGAAAATAATTTTTTTCTGGGAATGAACGAAATGCAGAAAACATTAGCCACATTGGACTGTCTGTCTGTATCATCGGAAGAATCCGTTGAAGTAGAGGATGATAATGAGTGTTAAGTCTCAATTACGGCAGACAAAGACATTTTGGAGTTTGTTCAAAGCTCAAAAAATATCATTGAAGCAGGTTCACACGAAGAAAATGAAATTAATAACGCAGCACCTGTCTCCAAGTCATCCGAAATGAAGAATGCCATGAAAATTACGCGCAGTTAATTAGACGCACATTCTAATGGTGAAGTGAATAACAAAATGGATGACAGTGAACAATTTCTTGACAATTTGATGCTAAAAAAACAATGCAAAGAAAAAAAAACCGATTAGTTTCCAAAAGCTCAATAAATGTTTTGTTTTTCCAACAGCTTGAAAGTTTTGAATCGAATTTCATTAAGGTCTTGTGAATATTTTTGTTCCATTGATATTTATTAAATGCATGCATATATACATTTCTATTTAAATAAATCATACTCTAGTAAACTTAATTTTGTTGAAATATAGTTTTATTGCTATATCCTGTAACACGAATTTTTTTAACACAAAAAAGCATTTTAGTCCACTCAATTTTGTATTAAACGGTTTTCACTTCAATTTGTTTTTGTATGATTTCTTTTTGTGTATTTTCAAACTGAAACATAAAATTGCTATTTTTTATTTACGCTTAATTTGTAAAACACTGTTTACTTAGTTTGTGTCAGGCCAAATTTTATTAAATTTTAATGAACATAAATTTTCCTATTATAGTTTATCTGAATTTCCTTAATATATAGGTATCAAAGGCTTAGATATCAAAGATGTCTGCTCAAACATTTTCAAAGTAAATACTTTTAGCCAAATTTCCGTCTAAAAAAGATAAAATGCCTTTAGCAAAGAATTCTAGTAAATATAAATGTCTTTCCCAAAGAAGTTATTCTTGAAAAGAAATTGGAATTTGTTGACTTAGAAGATAGACCCAAAGAAACATTCTTAGACCATGTTTGAATAAGGTACTTTTATAAATATTTTTTGAATTTCTTTACGAAATCAAGGTAATACAAAGTGTCCTTAGTGAACTTTGTTGAAATGAAATGTTTTGGTATAACAAGATTAGAGAGAATTTATATACTTATGCTAGTTCTAACCTAATGAAATAATTTTTTAAACTGGTCTTATGATGCTGATAAGTTACAAAAATGAAATTTGAAATATAATTTTGAATACTAAGGGTTTAGATAAATGGTAAATTTGAATTATGCATGAGTGACATTATTATATACTAACTACTTTTGGAAGACTAGTAAAGGAGAGAAGGTATTACGAATTTATTCAGAGAGAAATCTACTTTTAAAAAATAATTGAATGAGGCTCTTGAAAATGAATATTATTTGCATAATATGACTCACTCATTTTACATAATATGAAACTCAAGTGCATATCTTTTCACGTAAAATTATATGTGTATATCTCATCATTTTTAGTTTTTTTTTTTTAATTATTTTTATTTCTTTAATATGTAACTTTATTTCGACAACTACAGACTGTTTCAAAATTTCAGTTTCACCTATTTCAATGATACTAGCCGTTACCTGCCCGTTTACTGTGTATTTATTGAGGTTCTATGTGTACATACTGTTTTTTGAAAATTTACTGATACTTAAGTCCTAATATTAATCTTTAGATTTATTGAAATATATTCTTTTAGCCCTCACATCTTGATTTAAAAAGATCAGGACTTAAAATTGTAAAACACAAGTACAGTTATCGTTTACGCTTTCGTAATGTTGAGAATCGATTTCTGCCAAACCTGTTATATATATATTAGCGGACATCTACTTAATCAAAGAAATAAGTTTCTTTGATTACACAAACTAATTTCTAAGTCTGTAGGTCAAAAATTTCAAGCACGGAATTTATTTTTTACTTATAATATCCATATAAGAAATTCTCTACCTCCTTGGAAGACAATTTTCTATAAAACCGGTTAAAAAATAGCGGATAAAAAGAAACATTTTTTTGAAATTTTCGAGTTTGTTTGCCAAAAGTTCAGAAAACGGATTTTTTTAGCTATATATATATTTATATATATTTATCTGTAACTCACCTAGGGGGTTAATTTCCACAAAACTCGTTTTTAACAGAACTTTACACAGCAAAAGAAACACATAAATCAAAGTTTCAAGTCGGTCGTCCCGATCGGAGTGTGTGAAGGTCACTTTTCTCGAAAAATGTATGTATATTACATATTTCTTAAAACTACAGAATACCCATTTTGCTTGCCTTTTTTCAATTAAATAACCAATATTCTGATAATACTGTTGTCTATTTTTACACATTGTTTACAATATTTTTAATACTTAATATCTCTGTAGGTTTGATAAAAATAAATACACATAGTATAATAACATGATACCATTCAATTTAATTATTTTGAAATCATCTCAATTATCAATTAGACAGAGCATATCTAATACAATGGTTTTCTGTTCCTCTACTGAAATCTGAGACATTATATTACTTATAATACACCAGCTGTTGCCCGCCCGCTTCGATGGATATTTTATGGGGTTGCGTTAATATGCACAGTTTCTGTGTTACTGAGATGTATAAGTTTTAACATTAAGATTTCGATTGTATCGAAAAAATTTCTCAAAACCCTCACCTCGTGATTAAAAATATGGCAGCGGTAACCTAGTGGTCAAGGTCACGGACTCTTGGTCAGCGTGTCATGATCTCAAACCTGTGCCGCTGAAGACCCGCCGGGGAAAGGTGCTGATACGCGTGAAATCCCTTGGGGCTCAAACGTCCTCACGTTGTTGTAGTGTGGAAGTTATGAGAGGTAGGTGTCAGCTTAGGTGTCGTCCTCGTCACTTGACTGTGGCTCAAAATTCCGAGGTTCGTCGCTCAAAGCTCTCATGTATCTAAATAAGACGACGTAAAAATCCACTTATTCAATCTCACTTGAGTAAACAAAGGATCGAACTTGAATTTCTAAAACGGAAGTATAATTAATTTTTTATTCCCGATACTCCAGAATAGATTTCACCCAAACCCACTTTTAAATGGATCTCTAACACAACAAAATAAACCTGCTTCTGGAATATAAGACCCTTAGATATAATAGTTCAAAAACTGTAATTTATATCTATATCTCCCCCGTAACTCCCTACAGTCAACTTGGGAATGGATTTTTAAAAACCCATCTGTAACGGATCTATACTGAACAAAAGAAACAAGCTTATCAAATTTCAAGTCTATTGGTCTAATAGTTTCAAAGATCTCGTGATGAGAGAATGAATGATTTGATTTCTCCTATTCAAAGAAATTAAATTTATTTTAACTTAAAATATCAATACTATATTACGTTAACTCCATTGAATTGCAAGTGCATATTTAATATCTATTATTAAATACATTTAAATAAAAAATAAGTATAATGTTACCATAATGTCGAAGACAAAGATAAAATAAGGCTTCATTGTATAAGCTGATATCTTTTTTCAGTAATAATCTAACGAATATTGGATTTTAGACTGTTACAGAATGAAAGCAACGGCTCATATCTTAATGTTTTATTTACGGCGTCTCCGTCTCTGATTTTACATCGTGTTTAACTTCTTAGCAGGAAATTCAATTACAGAGTGAAAGTTATTACTTGAAGTAAGAATTTAAATTAAAATTTATGCGAGCCGGCGGAACAGCCTTTTTCGCGATGATCTTACTCGCAAAGCAATCGATAATACGCCTCTAGAATATTTAATGGGAAATGTTAGTTTCATTTTAGAGGGGAAAAAATTCCAAAATAAAAAAGTAGTCTGTTAAAAATATTCACTCCGTTTATTACACGGGAGAGTAAATTACTTTCAGATGTGAGACGTATTCATAAGTATTTTTTACTATGAACTGTTGTTTTATGAAAAAGATCATAGTGCGTATTAAAATCATTTTTCGTCAAATGTGTTGCTTTTTCCCTAGACATTTTTATACGAGGTGTTTTATGTAGTCGCATCAATTCATCTGCATCAAAGATAAAATAAGTTATTCGAAAAAAGTACATTAACAAGTAATAAAAATATTTATTTAAGGTAAAATACTTCTTTCTTTTTTTACCTTTGTTTCTCTTAATTTTGGAGGAAATTTTAGGATAAAGAACTTTTTCGCATAATTTTGTCATTGTACGAAAATCTATTATATGAATTCTTAATTTTTCTTTGTCTTTGTTTCGTATGCCATTCAACTTTTTTTTTTTTTGCTCCCCATATTGATTTTACTTACATAAACTATTTCTCTCTAATATCGGTTTTGATGAATTACAAATAATTGATGATTATATTATAAAGTATGTGCGATAATGGAAATTGTCTTGTACAATAATGAATAAGTCTTTTACTGTAATAATGTTTATAACAATGGTAAGCGTCTTTTTCTCCTACTATTTGATGATTAATAATTGATGATTATATTATAAAGTATGTAAAATAATGGAAATTGTCTTATACAATAATGAATAAGTGTTCTATTGTATTAATGTTTATAACAATGACAAGCAAGTATTTTTCTTCTATTATTGATAATTAAAAATTGATGATTATATTAAAAAGTATTCACAATAATAGAAATTGTCTTGTACAATAATGAATAAGTCTTCTACTGTAATACTGTTTATAACAATGGCAAGCAAGTATTTTTCTCCTATTATTGATGATTAATAATTAATGATTATATTATAAAGTAACTATGTACAATAATGTAAATTGTCTTGTACAATAATGAACTCTCCAACCGCGACCTTTTCAATAACAGTCTTTCAATAACAGTTCTTGGTCTTTAAAAATTATTTTATTAGAAAGCTTCCTCCGAAAAAGAGAGTGTGAACATGAAAATTATGACTACTATATAAAGTCTAGACTTTCAGGTTAGAAAGAGAGAGATAGGATAGATTGCTAGTGGAACAGTGATTAATCAAATTGAATGGGAATCATGGATATTTAATATTTGATAGTTGAATTACATAAAGTGACGATCTGTCACTGGAGATTGAATCTAGATTAAATAGCTAAGAAGTCAGAGCTATTGAATTGAGTAAGTGTATTAAATATTAAAGTCTTCTCATATCTCGCGTACCTCGTTAATTAATTGTGTTCATATTTATTAATTGGGTGCATCTCTTGTCCTTGATCGATTGTACTTGAGTTGTGGTTAATATTGTAATTAAATAAATTGAAGTTTTATGGATCATAGTTATTAATCCATTGTTCTAATATTTTAACTGATATTGTAGTAAAATATATACATATCTGGAATCTAACAAAAATAAAATTTAACCATTAATTTTAATTAACATTTTTATATACTTAAAAGTTTATCCAATTGAAAAATTAGCTTTCAATTTAAGAAAAAAATAACAAGCTAATTTTTGTTTATCAGTTTATTTGTATTCATGATGAGAGGCATTATACGTACCATTAAAAGAATTCAGATTGCAAGCATGTTTTGATAACACATCATAAAAAATATCTAAATAAAAATATTCAAAGCACATTACAAATACTCAATATGATTTATTCTTTTTAATAGTATTCTTCATAAATTAAACACTTACAAATGAAAAAATTTTAAGCTTCCATGCTTAATTTTATTTCATTATAAAACGATAAATAGAACAGTTTTACCTAAGAAACTATATCCCAGCCTATATTCTAAATGTTATAGTAAATAATGATCACATTTAGATTCGTTCCAGAATACAAAAAATCATACATATAAACGGTTTTACGATATTAATCTTATACTTTAATTGCTTTAACCCTTTTTTCGAGTTCAAATAATTGGACGCATCCCTATTAAATATTAAGAAAACATTAATAATAATCAAGTCGGTATTATTTAGATCAAATGAATTTTTACGTAGAGGTATTGAAGAATACGAAAGAAAAGTAATCTTCCATGCAAGCAATTTACTTAAAAGGTCAAATATATTTAAGGCATTGTATGAAATAATAAACAGCAACTATATTCGTTTGAATATTTTCATAATATTCTTTTACTCTTTTTTTCTCCCGTAGAATCGTCGGGCAAATATTCTTCGCGAAAAGATTATTCTTAGATATTACTGAACTTTGCTCTGGATAGATAACACTGAGAAAGATTTTCTATGTCATGATGACAAAAAGACAAACAGTGTTGAAAGATGGTCTCTAAAAGGGAAGCGTAAGAGGATATAATTCATGATCCAGATAGCGATTATAGTAGCTGTCTATCACTGGAGGGCAGGGTATTGTACGTAGAGATGAAACAGTACTCCTATCAATTTAAGTCATTTGATGAGCATAGTATCTTTACAAGAATCAACTTAACTGATCTGATCTATGTCTGGTTTTCAGTAGTGAATATATCTGGGGAAAAAATTTAGATAAATTTTTGATAAGATATATTTTTACAATAAGCATTCAGTTATTTGAGAGGGAGAGGTACTTTTTAGAATTAATCATGATTTGTACATTTACTAAATATATATAATAGCATTGGATTTCCCAAAAAGCATTATAATTTTAAAATGCCCCATTCATTTTTGTATATTTTTAGTATCAAATTGTTTCAATTTGTATTCTAGGGTTTTTATTATAAAATCATTTTTAGTTACATTGTGACGGATCTATACGCGACCTTATCATTAATCCTCTAAACTTTTGGGCTAGCTTTCGCTTTAATTCACAGCCATCCTTCAAGAAGAAACCTTGATATTTAAATTAACTTGACTATATAAAGTTAAGGTTTTGTAAATGTAAGATAGAAGGAGCAGGAGAACTGTTGAGGTGATTAGTAAGTGAGATTTATTTCATTAGCACAACGTGATCTTAGGAAGGAGTTTATCCCTATAATAAATTAATGGATTAAGGTTTAAGAATCTAGATACATTGAATTAGATTAAATTAAACAGATCGCTTGCGCTTGTTTACTTAGAGTTGTTCACTTAGAATAGATTGCTATCTTTATATATCACTCCTAGGGTCTCCTCTTGTAGTTTCACATGTGGTTGATTAGTGTGTTTGAATAGTAATAAAATAATAATTATTATGGAAGTTTCTGGTGATGCTTTGTTCCCTTCCACACACTTTTAGGTAGGCAAGACGGTGAAGGAGCGACTCCAAGTAGATCGCGCTCACAACATATATTATACAAGTAGTATATACTTATATTTAAGCTTCTTTATAAGCAACTTATCTATTTTAAAATTATAAGCTATCAATATTTCATTTCCTTTCCGTTGCTTCTGTTACTTATCCCACCAGATCGAAGACCACGAAATTCATCGGGGCAAGGAGCTAGTAGTACGCCTGCCTTACTTAGCCGTAGCTTTGAGCATCATGCAGATGACAGTACCATTCAGCTCGGTCATTTCTTTTGTTATGGAAAAAATTTCAAAAAAGTGTTTTTTCTTAATTTTATGTCTATATATGCCTAAAAAAGCATAGCAGATGAGTTGGCACACACAGGAATTTTTCAGGGGGAAGGGAGGAGAATCGAAAATCCACCATTCTCGTATCACAATCCAATACGCCGCCAAGTATATTCTTTTGATTTTATCGATTGGTGGTAACATAAAACAATAAAAAGTAAATTATTGAATGAATAATAGATTTAATTTGTAGACATCATAGTCTTGAGTTAAATGTTCACTATTGGACAAGCGATCAGGAGAAATGCTACCAATTTCTTTAATAAAAAAGACAACTCTGATAATAAATCGATCACCAGCATCAAAAAATATAATCTTGATCGTAATTTTCAAAGACCCGGATCAATCCTTATTGATCCTGCTTTTCTTAAATTCCTAAATATGTTCTCCTTTAACTATATTATTTATCTTTTAATTTTATTCTTAAATGTTCTCCAATTACTACTAAATGATTGGTCGAGCTTATCACCTAAGCTTAAATGCAAAAATAGCTGACCTCTCTGTTCATCCATTCACTGAAACTCCACTCGATACCAACTCGTTTTAACTTTCTACATCCAAATATTTTCTCTCTTTAACTCGGACTCCTTTGCTGCAACCGGATTGGTTAGGCATCGCCCCGCCCCTCTAATCACGAAATTTATTTTATGAATCAAGTTTCTCTTTCATCGATTTTTATCTTTATTTTGTTTTATATGTCTAAATTTATTCATGCCAAAGTAACTTTTCTCATTAGCTATAGTTTAAATTTTAAATATTATTCTTTAAAAGTACAATTTTTGTGTGTGTGTGTGTGTGAAAGCGCTTTAATGTAACTTAAAATGTCATGAAAGGAGATACAGGTTCGGAAGATCTATAAATGCTCCCACCTCATCAAACTACAATTAACACTATTTAACAAAAAATTAATAAATAAATAAATTATTATATTTTTAAGTACTATATACATAGAATTATAATTAAACTAGTGTTTTTCAAACTTTCAGTAATTGTGACCCAATATTCAATCACATTTATCGTCACGCCCCACCCTCTCTATACAATAACAATATATTGAATTCGATGTACTATAGTTTGAAGCTGAAGTTACAATATGACTTTAACCCTTTAAGAGCAACTCGCTCAGCCAAAGCATTAATTGCCCCAGATATATATATATATAAGTCTTTCTGAAGTACGCTCGTTTCTGTGCTCTGCTATCCATAAAATTATTTCGAAGGCTTTGTAATGCAATAAAAGGACATTGACAAGAGGTTTGCGAAGGATTTACTTTTTTAAGAGGATTTTCTCATCTTTTCCCTCCCCCCCAATACTCACATATGCAAGTCTAAGTGTGAAAAACAGTAGAATTAGAGAGCAAATCGCCCGACTTTCAATCGGCAGTTTGGCGATTAATTTAAACCGTAAAAATTTTCAAGATAAAAGTTGAATTTTGTATAAAATTTTATATATGACAAGCTCATGGGGTCACTGGTTCTTATGGTATTGTAAAATTAATTATGAAATACATTGTTCAGTACTGATACACTTATGAGTGTATTATATCAGTGTAAAAGTGTGTTCTATTTTTTATTATGTCAGAATGTATTTTGTTTTATTCCCTTTCAGTAAATTAAGGATTTTTGAATAATCATTTGTTTTCGACTTTTTAATATTCTAACGCCCCCTCGTAGAGGTATCACGCCCCCCTCTAGGTGGTGTGCCTCACAGTTTGAGAAACGCTGAATTAAACGGAAAAAAATCAGGTTGGGGGGGGGGGTGCATTACTATAGCAGATATATGCCTAAAGAAACATTGCAAAAACTTTAAAAGCAGTTTCAAAAAAGTTCAAAAGCAAAGTTATAGAAAAAAAATCCACATTTTATTTTATTTTTTATTTCGATCTGATTATATTAAAATATTTAAATTACTAAAACAATGATATTTAAATTAGAGAAAAAAACTCAATACTTATTAATCATATCATAATGTGAAAGTTTCCCCCAAAATTAAGTCAACTTGTCTCTATTATATAAGTGTATTCCTCTAAGGTTTCTATCTTTAATTCCACACAGAAAAAAACAACATAGTATTCCATTAAAAGTAACAAATATCAAAGTTGAAAATAATTAAGAACGTTGGTTTTGTAATGGATAAATTAATTTTATTTGTCGGTTGAATTAGGAAGAAAGAATTTGTAAAGAATATCGCGTTGCATTTTTCATTTAAACAGCTTTCGTAAAAAACTCCCTTTGATCTCTGGTAAAAACTAACTTATAAAATGTGAAATGAAAGGAGGAGAATCCGTTCTTTGAAAAGGAAAAAGGAAAGTAAGAGTGCCCTTTCAAATTATTTACTTATTTTCGGTAAAAAGAATTCTTAAAGGTAAAAAATAACAATAAATAAGTAAACCTTTCATTTTTTTTTAAAGTGTTTTAAGGAAACATTTTTATTAAGATTTCAATGACTTTATCGGATTTGATCAAAATAAATAAAAAGTTGGCAATACAAAATATAAAAGTGTTCTTAAATATTCTAAAATCAATCATTTTTAAGATATAAATAACGAAATTTATCCACAAATTTAAAAATTCTACATTTTCATCAAATTTAATAAATGCGTTATAGGAAATAAACTTTTAAACATTACCCTTAAAGATGAAAAGTATCTCAACCTTTTTGATACAAATTTGCCAGCCTTAAGAGATTAAGATTTTAAAAAAAATAAAAATCATTAAAAAAACTGTTGGGGAGAAGGGGACGATTTACAATATAGATATTGCATCTATAAATATATATGTAAAAATTCAGTTGGTACATGTATACTTTTTTAAAAAACCAAATGAAAACATTTTATTGCGTAAATATTTCAAAAAGCTAATTTTAAACATTAAAAATATATTTACACATTTCCGTCTATTTTTAAAATGCAATATCTAAAATCCAAAGCCTCGCACATAAAATACAAATCGTTTCCAGAAACTATAAAATCTAAGTCATAATAACCAGTACTTAACATTAGTAAATATATTAGAATTTCTCTCGTTTTGAATAGTAAACTCTTTAAAGAATGCGGCAAAGTATAGTAAATGTACATGTTTTCTTATATTTCTGGTTTAAAGATAAATATTTATATATGTATAAACAGAGACAACTTACCATACTATGAACATTTTCACGATTTTTTAAATATTGGCACGTAAAAATATTTTGAGCTGTTTTCTTTGACATGGAAATAGTTCTTGGAAATCACACGAACTTATAAGAAGTACATCCTATTGAGAGTAAAAAACAAATTCTATGAATACATCGTATAAATGAAGTTTGTGTTTATGAATAAATATAATTTCTGAAATAGGTTTTCCGCGTAATCTATGTCAGTTTCAATAAAAAAAAATAATTGATCTTAGAATTACATACTATAAGTTCAGAGCTTCATCAGGTGCAATTATAATCACTATCAAAGAATATTTTATAGTATCTTTCAAATTTCCTATAATTGCATGTTGGTAATACTCATCAATAAATGTATTTTATTTGAAATTTTTACTTTCCAGCATGCATTGAAAGTCTAAGCTATTATTATAATTAATGATTAACATACCTACTTTTTGTTATACTCTTAGAGGCATTTTCAATAATAGTATTTTTAAACTAGAAAGGGAAGAATCTTTAGTAATAATAGTAGCAAAACTAAGTCCTTTTAAAGACATTCATAAAAAAAAATGTACAGTATTCACCCTTTTGAAAAAAATATTATTTTGTACTTTTATATTAACTCAATGAACTAAAAAATTCTTAATAATTTTAATTATACGTAAATCATGAAAAAATTAATACTTTAACTATTAGCTATTTAGTGTTTGTTAAGTAGAAAAAGAAAATGTTTAACATGATTGATATTAGTTTTTTCAAAAAAATTGTTAACTAATTCATTGACTTAGCTATTAAATTATCTATATCTCTACTTTTCATTCCTATTCTTTTAATCCCGGCGACTCTTTTAATTTCATGAACTTCATTAACATTGTTTTCATAAAAATATATTTGACTGTTTAAGGCATGGAGAGAAGATCTTAGAGACTTATGCTCGATTTTCCGGGGTGCAATCCGCCCTGAGTTCATTTAATGGACGACATCCCTTATCTACATAGGACTCAGCTGACTGATGCTTACTGGAAAGTGAGAATAGTAGGGTTTGGCCAGCCAGATCTTCTGTTTTTAACCCTACTGAATATGTCTGGAATGCTCTTCGGAGAGCTATTGCATCCTGCAATAGCTCTCCTTAATTCATTTCGGAGTTAAAAATTGTCTTGCTGCATTAATAGGATCTACTGTAGTTGAAACTCATGTCCTATATGAGGCCACGCTGGACAACCTGTGAAATGAGACTATATCTAATATTGGACTCATTTTCAATTCGGCATCACAGTGTGGATTTTAGGCATCCATAGACTTTGATCTTTACTGATAATTATGCGTACATAAAATGACTTTTAAATAATGCGTCGCTTTCTCTATTATAAATGTAAATATTTTCTTACCAAATTTCATTAAAGTCTGCATCGCTCATCCGGTATAGTGGCTAGCGACGCTGACTGCTGTGCCGTAGGGCCTGGATTCGAATCCCGGAGGAGGCATGGATGTTTGTAAATGTATAGTGCCTTCGCGGCATGGAGGTACTCTAAATAGCCATCGAGCCGCAAGTCCTCTCGTGAGGTTGGTGGAAGGGGAAGAGAGGTGGGAAGCTCCTCACCACTCCCAGGATGTTCTCCCTCAATATTGGGGTGAAACCAAGCCGAATAGTACTGTCACCTGCATGGTGCTCAAACGCTACAGCTAACGACACACGTACAATATAGCCCGATGTCATGATGAATTTCGTGAACCTCGATCTGACTACGTCAGACAGGTGGCATTAACAACAACAACAAAGTCTTTAGTTATACAAATATCTATTTGAAAATTCAAACTCTATATTTCTACAAAATTTGTGAAAAATTCTAGAAATATGTAAGATTATTGTTAATTTTAGTTTTTGATTGAATTTAAGAACATGATCGTAACGAAAATAATAACATTTATAGTACAGCTGATTTGGTTTTAGTAAATGTTGCATTTCTAAATGATTATTTGTTCTAAGAATTTCCAAATTAATATCATTACAAATGTAAAAGTTATTTTAAAACTTCTGCTTAGAATGCATTATTAAAAATTAAAAGCATCGAAAAGCTATTTGAAGTATTTCTAATTAGGAGCAAGAATAAGGATGAAAAATGAAAGATAAATTTAATTTTTCGATCGTTGCAAAAATAAAGATTAATGTATCATTAACATTCGTTTTTTCATCGCTGAATACAAATTAATGTTTTGGACCCTTTAAATATTTAACTTTTTAACGTTGCTGAAAAATTTCCATGCGAAATCAAATGCTGCAATCTATTTGCATATTTGCATATTCAAAAGACATTATCATTTTTTATGTATGGTTCATGCAGAAAACACTGAATATATATAATGTAGTATGCAATACATGGAAATATATATATTTAAATAAATTTACGATTAATTTTACATCGGAAGGAAAATCACGATGATATTTTTTGCAAGTGTTTTCTTGTTTCCTAATTATATAGGTAATGATTTCCTAATACAATTTTCTAAAGAATAAATTTTACTGTATCAAGAGAATGGTAATAGGCCTTCTTTTATGAATAGAAATTGTATACTACTTTAAAACTCCTTTATTTGCTAATAATGTAATAGAAAATGAAAAATATAAAAATTTTAATGTTTTTAGGAAACACACTCAAGAAAAAATCAAACGAAAAATTGAAAAAAATACGTGCAGCCACATATGATTGTGCGTGACAATAACAAAGCTATACATGTATGCTAAATAAACGGTGATATGTGAATAATTGAATTTTAGACGTCAATGAGACATAAGGGACAATTCTGTGCGTATGCAAAATGCACAACAGGGACCGTTTAAAATTATGAGTGTTTCCTCCGTAGGGGTATTTTAACAGGGTGGGCGATTAGGATACGCGATATTGTAACTCAATATGCCTCAGAGATACACCTGGCTGTAGTACGAACATTTGAATGACTTTGAAAGGGGCCATATAGTAGACCTGAGAGACTTTGCTTGGTATTAGCAACTATGTGTCATGGAAGGGAAAGTTAGCCGATTTGGAAACTCGGGACATTTCAAGAACACAAATAAATGCAAGGATCACAAAATCATAAGAGCGCTTCAACCTAGATGCATCTTACCAACCGGTGGTATCAAGAAAAATCATATGGAGACGACATTCCAAGGTAGGACCCTCAAATCTCTTACTACTAGCACAACATAGACAATGTCGATTGGATTTTGTATCATTTCTGATCGATTTGAAGTGCGTCGATTAAAACCGTTTAATATACATTTAAGGATTAATCCTATTTCAGTTTCAGTACTCAAACATTTAATTTTTAAGTTGGGCTGGAAAAAATACCCCAGATGACCAACCTCACATGCGTGGGGAGGTGGCTAAGTCAGCGGTTCAGTCTAATATTTGTTGTCAAGCGGCGGTGGTATATATATATATATATATATTATATTTATTTAAAATAATAGCTAAACTTCTCTCTCTAGAAATTTATTGCTTTCCCTATGGCCCAGAGTATTGGCAAATTCAAGTGAAGGTTGGCTTACCGCAAAACATTGTTTAAACCTGCAATCCTGGTTCCTAAGGCCAGGAGTTTGTTTTAGTATTTCTGTGGCTAAATCTATTCTATCATGACTATAGTTATCTTAGGTATGTAACTATTTTTGTAATATATATATGTATTTGTCGCCTAATTTTCAATGATACATTTCATCACGCCCCCTTTATACAACAACTATGTATTGAATGCAGTAAGAAAGTGATTTGACGCCACAGTTACAATGCGACTTTAATTATAAACTGCACACATTATCAAGATAAGTACTATATATTGTACACAATTTTGTATCCGATGAGCCCATGGAAGTCACTAGTAACTATTAAACTTGTTTTTAATTTAGTATTGATAAATTAATTATGAAATACTTTTTGCCGTACTGATACATTTATAAGTATCTTATATCAGTGTAAATATGTATTTTATTTTTTATTATGCCACAATGCATTTTGCTTCTTTTCAGTAAATTGAAAACTATTTTAAATCTTTTACTTTTGACTTCTCGATATTCTTGCGCCTCCCACCTAGGGTTTTCTCGTCCCCCTAAGGAGGCGCGCCCCTTAGAAAAGCTACTCTAGCTGTCATTCAAAGTACGTTGAAAGTTGTGTTAACCACTTCGTTTGTACTGCTAATGCTGTCAAGTCGTACAAAGCCACTTATCAGCAAGACAACGTTCTTCGCAACATACTTTGTAGCATTTTTAACTACAGTAAAAATCGTTTAGCACAATTTTAGTTCGCGTAAAAAGAATTGTGTGTTAATGAATGTTGCACATATATATATATATATATATATATTTTTAATACATAATTCATAAATATATACAAAATAGTTATAGTAGTACCTATGATAACTAGTCAAGATAGTGAGAAATATTAGCCACAGTAGTGCTATGGCAAACTCCTGGCCTTAGGACTCAAGATTGCAGGTTTAAAAAAGTTTTGCGGCTAACCAACCTTCTCCTGTATTTGGCAATACCCGTCATAGAGAAATATATATATATTACAAAACATACAAAAAATAGCTATAACTTCAGATAACTATAGTCATGATAGAATAGTCTTAGCCATAGTAGTACTAGAGCAAATTCCTGGCCTTAGGAACCAGGATTATATATATATATATATATATATATATTCAACAAAAATAAATTTATTAGAATACAATTTATTTACAAAGGTATGCATATATGCCTGTATTCAACAAAAAACAATGAAACAAAAACATTCAAAAAATCTTACTAAAATTTAATACAAAATTTTCAAGTTTTTCGAAAAAGAAAACATTTGTTGAATTTTTGGAAAATAATCCGATGTTTTTTTTCTTAGAATTGTCTTTTTTAGCATCAAATTGTCATATAATTAATTGTTCGATGTCGTCCATTCTATTATTCATTTCACCATTGAAATGTGTGTCTAATTAACTGCGCGTAATTTTCATGGTGTTCTTCATTTCAGATGACATGGGAAAAAGAGCTGCATTATTTATTTCATTTTCGTCGTACGGTTCTGCTTCAGTTATGTTTCTTTGATCTTTGAAGACACTCCAAAATTCCTTTGTCTGCCACAATTGGCTGTTCTCATATTATCATCATCTACTGTACGAATTCTTCAGATGATAAAGTAAGACAGCCTAATAACACATTAAGTTTATTTCTCTAGAAAGGAAATTTTTTCGTGTTAAGCTATTTTCGTTTCGTGTTAAGTGGAAAAAATGTATAAAAATTTACAGTTGTTTGTAGGGACCGTTGTATTATTTCGTGTTAACCGATATTTTGTTTTAAGGTATCCGACTGGTTGCGACAACTTTTTTTTTTAAAAAAAGGAGATATGAGGATTTTTTTGTTATTTTTAGATTTGTTTAGTGCATATTAAAAAAAATGTGCTAAAATTAAGAGGAGAAAAAGAAATTATTATTACTAAAATGGGAAAAAAAATAGGTAAAAATTGACAAAGAATAGCATAAACACGGACCATTCTGCACCAAAGGTTTATGAACAAATTTTCAATTTTTTTCAATCTAATGTGTTGCTATATTATTCAATTTTGATATCACCTTCAGGATAAGAGGAATTTTCTTTTATACAAAAACTAGAGCACTTTATCTCGGTTACTATATGAAAATGCTTAAAAAGACAGTGATTATATTCACATAAGTGACTGTACATTTTGTAATAAAACAGTGATTGACAAATCTAAAGGTTAAAAAAATTCTACTATTAAACAGAACTGACAGAAAAAATTTCACACACACACACAGTTAATTATATTCAAAAATTTTTTTAGCAATCGCTGACCCCATTTGATTATTTTCAAAAAATCATATTTCGAGTAAAACGCGTTTTAAAGTATGACATCTTGCTTAAAGTAATGGCATCTGCTTTTACTAAAACACTTGTAGCATTTGTTCTAGTATACGGAAAATCATAAACTTGGTATTTTTATAAAGCTAATAAGATGGCCCATAAAATAAAATCATAAAAAAAATTGTCAATTTTCGGCAAAATTCACAGTTTTAGGGTAGTCGGATACCTTAAGCGTTTTTGCGTTAAAAACGTTTTTAAATATATGTCTTCTTCAAGGTATGAGGAAAGGTAGATATTCCCATGAACTTCTACATCTTTCACCAGTGGAGAAGTGCTTGGAAGACAAATGAGGCTATCCCGAAATACCACTGAATTAACGGTACAATTGCAAAAAGTGTTAAAAACTCTGTTGCAGGATGACTTACACATGAAACAGATTGTATGCCATGCCATTTAACGGCATGCATAACTATCAGAGGTGACCTTACTACTTAATTAAGTGAATATTAATTTATAATTACTTCTTTATTTCCTCATACTTAGGATTTCATGATGATGGCTTGATTTTTTATGGATGTTAATATATGAGTTTTGTTGAAAAGTTTATATTTTATTCACAGGATTGTACTTAATTTTTTGTGGATTAAATATTCATTTGGTCCAGTAGTTAGTTAAATAAAAAATTGATGAATTGTGAGATGTCTGTGTGAATGTTAACGTCGTACTGTTCAGCTACTCGTGGGCTTTTGGCAACGGACCGAGTAATTTTAAACCATGATCAAGTGACGACACCTCATCTGGCATCCCCTCTCCTAACTACCACACAAAACCAATGGAAGGACGTTTGAGCTCTCTAACGGGCACATGGGGGTCTTCAGTGGTACTAGGCTCGAACTCATGACACGCTGACCACGAATCCGTTACCTTGACGATTAGGCTACCGAAGCCCCCTTGAGATTTTTGTATAGAATATTTGTGTTTTAGACAACCATAACGAATATTATTTATTCTGATGATAATGTATCTAGAAATAAATGTAACACTAAAAGACATTTTAGAAGTATATAAAGAAGAATATATTCTAGTATAGTTAATTCTGCCATATAGTTATACCTAAATATTTCATGTGCATTAGGTTTTTATATCTTAAAGAACAAATATTGCGTTCTGCCAATCCTTCTTTAATTATTATTAAATCTGAGAAGTTAGAAGAAGTTTTATAATTACAGCAGTCTGGAGCAGTTTGGTTGTCATAGAAACATATTACGCAGGAAAGATTTTTACGTTTAACTATTTCAAAAGAGAAATCCTTTATGGGAAAGAACTTTATTAAAAAAAATATGGGAAAAATCTACAGTTCTTGAAGTAATGGATAATTGATTGTTGTTTTAATCATTCTAAAGTAGAAGGTCTTAAGATTTTATTATTCCATTAACCATTAGTACGGTAAAACGGGGTTCTTTTTCGGTTTGAATTCGATCCCATTAAAAATTACCATTTTACATATTGTTACGTTAATCGGAGTTCAAGGAATTTATGCAAATCGGTCGAAAAGGAAAAGACAGTTTTTGAAGAGCGATGAGAATGTATTGTCGAAAATCAATCCTCAAAATACAGAATTCAGCAGCAAAATTCGCAGAATAAATATCAGAAAGACTTCACACTTTCAACAGCACTCAGACACAATTATCAGTATCTAAAATACAAGTATGTAAAAGATTATTCACAAGCAATCACTTGTTCAACAGCCGAAGTAAACCCTAATCACTTCAATGTCCAAGGCAAGACTACTAATCGCTGGTCGAAACAAGACTAAGTGACTTTCGGTGAGCATCTCTCTATTTATAGGCCTCGTGGATCAGTCGAGAAAGATCCGTTTATGCCATAGTTCTTAAAATTAGTGGATTTCTATACAAATTTCCAGAAGAATCCAGAGGGGTCCGAACTCGCCAACATAGTCACCAAATTGGTTGCCAAACATGATGCTAATTTGGTTCTATTGGCAAGTTCTCATTGAATCGCCAATATAACATAAGGGATGGTGTTGCTTGTGAATATATTACAGTTTTAACTCAAAATAAATATATCATAGAGTAATATAAATGCATAACACATCCAAACGCAGAATATTTACAATATTTTACACAAAATTCGTAACAATATGTGTAATAATCTGTCAACCAAGGTGTTAAATACCTGAAAGGGATTTAAATAGTTATTTCAGAAAATATATCATATGAAAAAATATAAAAAACAACTTTCCTTTCCTTTGTCAGTGGCCCGAATAAAACCATTTTTTGAGCCAAAAGCTACTTTTATGAATTTAAACATCGAGTTGAACTAGTGAGCTTGAAATGCATTAATTTGATCACCATTCCCAGAGGAGCCAGTTCTTTGACTGATTTCAAAAAACGTAGAGGTAGGTAAATGGCGGTGTTAATTTCTCGGTTTCTTACGACCAGAAATTCTCAATGGTTCACCGATTTAGAGAAAATGGTAGCCAGAACAACATTCGAATACTCTCTGTTTGAAAGAAATAATAACACATGCAGCTGTGCACTGTCTTGCTTGAAAAGCAATGTCTCACAGCTCTAGAAATTAAGGCATAACCACGATCTTCATACTTTCAGAATGCAGCGAATTCTGTCTAAAGTATTGGCCATGTAAACTAGTGATGACATAAGTATTTACCCAAAGGCAATACATAATCACTTCAGGTGCTGCACAATATTAATGATTCGAAACTGGGAATGTTCATTCTACTCGGTACCTTCACATAAATATACATACATCATTTTTCACGAAAGTGAACGTCCGTAATATTCGTCTAAAAAACAAGGGGGTGAACATCTTGTGTCCATGATCGTCGATTTTTGAGCCATTTTCAAGCTTTTCTGTTTCTGATACAACATCGAGAAAAAATACAACAATTTTCATAGTGTTGAAAGTCCTCTCAGACGTTAATGTCGGGGCAGGGGCCCTGAGGTACTGCGTGGTGTTCTGTATGACTCTTCTAGATCTGCCGATTTCATACTTGTAAGACAGTCATGAGATCACGAATAAAGCGAATAGTAATATTGTAGTACTTTTACAGCAATCCGAACTCGTTTCTTAATGATAGTTTATTTTAAAGGAAACCATTCAGATGCATCTCATTAAAAAGAATACAGAGATGAAACAGATAAAATTAGACTCGAAAGCATGTAGACTGAATAAGGATAAGTGTAATAATCTATTTTTTACTGACGAGAATTTATGTTCCATTTAAAAAGTAATTATCATCTCGATATGATCTGGAGGGAGCAAAAAGCAAGCCATTATGAATCCAAAGTTTTTGAAACACGTGGTTATGGAGACGGGGGAGTCATATGAGCACGCCTTTCCCTGTGATGCTCTACTCAGATTTCCATATATTAAAAAAATACTGAAAATTATTAATGATATCGAGACGAAATAATTGTTCAACATGTTAGATAGTTTTCTTTTGTTTTTCTTTCCTTCCTAAGCCACTTAGGAAGGAAAGAAAAGGCCTTAGCCTTCTAAAGAAGCATTTTTCCTGCCAGCCTTTTTCCTGATACTGTCCTCTCTTTTTTTAGTTCTCAAAACTAGGAGGTCTGTTTCTAGATCATCAATCCATCTTAGATTTGGCCTGCCGTTTTTCCATGTGCCAATTGGTTGGGCATTGAAGGCTTTTTTAGAGTGATCTTTTTCCATTCTGACAATGAGGCTTGCCCATTTAATTCATTGTACTTTGATGAAATTAATTTTGTCGGATTCTATGTATGAGTGAAAAAGCTTTAAATTTAACCTTTTCTCTACAAAAATAATTCTTAAACTCTTCCCTTCATAGATATTCATCATGTTCTCATCTGTTCAGGACATGGACCAAGTTTTACATGTATAAGATAATACTGATATTAAATGATTTTATACAACAGAACCTTTGTTTTCTTTTGATTACATTCGATTTCCTATTTTTTCGTATGCACCTGCTATTGGTGATTATTTTATTCCATAAGATAACAATGCTTAATTACATCAAACCAGGCTCACTGACAGATACTTTCTTGATCAGGGCATAAGACGAATTGAATGGCCATCAAATATGCTTGACATAGATTCGATGCATAACTTTTTTATGGCTATATTGACAAAGCAGTTACAACACTCAATGCTCCTACTTTTAGGAACTGCAATACAGGTTGCACCAAGTAAGGTCATCCGCATCGATTCATGTGTCTGATAACTTAATCTGTTCAAAGGGAAACTTATGGTAACTATGTATTATCATAACAATAGGACATATTACTTCATAAAAATTCTGAGCTTTTGTAAGCAATATAAAATTATTTAGATCTCATTAGATTTGTCAAAAAATGAAGCTATTTAAAAGTTTTTATTTTATACATAAATCTTTAACTAAATTCCTTAAATGTAATACATTGTAAATAAATATATAAAGGTTTTATGACTTTTTTTTAAAAAAAAGTTTAATAACTTTGTTTCAAAAGTTAGCACCCAAACTCCCCTCTTCCTTATTTTTAGAGGCCTGAGTATTAGGAAATATTTTTGGACTTTCAAAATTGTAAAATTAACCACACAAAAAGATCTGTTCTATACAATTTCCTTCCGATACGTGATGAGGAATATAAAGTTAAAAGTCCTCTAACTGAGTTTTCTTCGCAAAAAAGCAATCCCTAAACTTAAATTTCTTTCAAAAATCCAATTTTCTACATGAAATTTCTAAGAAATAGTTCTGAAATCTAATTTTGTCAAGTGACGAAGAAAATATTTGCTCTTGGCAACATATAAAAAAAATATTTTTTTTTAAATGTATTTTCTTTGGTTGAATGAAAAATTACATACTTAAGAATTTTTATACTGTAATGAAATTCTTTTACAAGTCATAAATAATATTTTTATTTTTTGTTGTATTCCTGTAGAGTTAGTACAGCATTAATGAGATATATCAAATTCATAAATAACGCATTCTAAAAACAAACAGATAAAACCATTTTAAGTGTAAATATTGAAACTTTTATCCTTCAGTTATAAAGCATTAAAAATAATTGTTAATTCATCACGTAATAGTGTGTGGTAATATATTATTATGTTTTATATTTCACACTATCGCGCGCGCATGTATGTGTGTGTGCTAAAGTAACATTCAAGTAATGGCCAAAAGACATAAGATACCACACCTAATATTCGGATAATAATAGATTAAACTTTTATCCACAATATTTCATAGGATTTCCATCAGTATTTTAAACAGAAAGGAGAAGGTGGAGTAGCCATAAAATTATTTAAACGCCACTCTCAACTTTTTTATAAAATTGTCCTCAGTCAGCAATGTGTTACCGTTAAAGTGTGTATAGTTAAGTTATTTCATAGAATAATTAGGTATTCCACGAAATAACTAGACAAGTCAGTTATAGTATAGAAGAAAAATTTCATACTTTACCAAGTTATTCTATGAAATAACTTCGATATACCATTAAAGTGAAAAATAAACAATTTTAAAGATATTTTATTAGTAGCTAATCTAAATAGCTAAAATCTTCAGAAAAATACATTTTATCTCTTTTGCGGATCAATAATTGATGAATAATAAGGAAAGCAGAAGATATAATTTATTATTGCTCATATTGCTAACATTAGTTAAACAGAAAGGGGGTGGGGAGAATATGTTGTAAAAATAGATTATATTTAAATATTATCAATCAATTATATTCTGGGAAGAAAAACTGTTACCTCATAAAAAAAACATTGTGTAAACTTTTTAAAACAAAAAACGAAAGAGAATATTTATTTAAATTTTATGAAATACCTTTATTTTACTTTTCATTATTTATTGGAGCAAGAATTCCGGTGATGACACTTTGGATTGAGCTGCTTATTATTTTTTAAACAAGAACACTATTTACCATTACAGATTTCTTTTTGCACGAGAACTTTTTAAATCCTTGTCCAGTACCGTAACTTTGAGCTGTTGTGTCAATATTGGAAATTCTTCAATGGAACTTAATTCTCGCTGACATATACTGAACTGATATCTAGAGTACAATTGTTTTATTTTGCCAGCTCTAGTTCCTAATCGAAAAAATTCTCCATAAAGCAGCTGGAACATTTTCAAAGAACTTTTGAATGCTATATTCCATACTTTAATGATCAAGTAATTGTAATTTGATAAAATATCTAGTTAAATTGTATAATTCAATAATTTTATATACTTTAACTGACTTTCCCGGTTATTTCAGGAAACACCTAGTTATTCTATGAAGTAACAGATTTCACGCTTTAACGGTATGATATATGTTTGCATGTGTATATACTAATTTTTATAATCTTTAAATTAGACTTGCAGAAATTTAGTATAGATTGATAATTGTTTGTATATACTATGTATGTATGTGTTTCTTAAAGTGAAATGCAAATCATTCTGAAAATTTTACAGTGAACCCCTTTTGAAGATTCGACTCTTAAAAGAGGGGACAACCAGACATTTTTCAAGTAAAACATTACAACAAATACTTAAAATTTGGGGATAGCAATTTATCATTGGTGGATTACATGACAATATTGTATTTAATTTCATAACTTATGTCTAACTCTTTTAAATCTTTACTTACAATTTAGTTGCAAATAATGTGAAAGTTTATTTAGAAGGAGCAATCAAAGAAAAAAATTTATTTATTTTTACTCAAAATAACCTCTGAAACAGATAAATTTTTAGCGGTGAATGGTTTCTATTTTAATAGCTTAGATGGAGTGAAGCTCACAGCAAAAATAATTTGAGATCAGAAATTCATTTACTTATGTTATGCCTTGGGAATAAAAGAAACATAAAGCTTTTAAAATAAGTTGAGGTTTTTATAAGGATATAATTTCCTTGTGTTATCAATCTCTGACAAAATTTTGATAAAGTAATAATTATGATTCTAAAATTTCAATCAGAATTCATAAAAAAAAATGAATTAAAGTTTTAATATGAAGAGATTGGATCCTAAATTATTCATCCAGAATTGATTATTTATGGTTCAATTCATTTAAAATGCTAATAAGAAGACAATTCTTGGGAAATAAAAGTAGATAAAAACTTAAGAGAATCTTGAATAAAATTTGCTTTTCTAATATATTAATTTCATATAATTATTTCTATTTCAAAAAATTGCTTTAATAATTTTTTTTCTTAAGATTTTTTTATTTAATTCTGTGAAACAAAATATTATGTCACTTATATTGTAAGAATTAGTAATACATTCCAAACAAACTTGAATTCTTCATTTGACAGTTTCTCTTCTTCAGAATAGTATTATATATACATGATGTCAGAAATTTATTTATTTTTTTAAGGTTAAATGTATTTTATCGAATAAAACTGAAGAATCAAATTATCTTTGGGGCTATTAAAATTAATAAGCAAAATTAAGAAACAAGAAACGTATTCGAGAGCTTACTGATTAGTGGAATTAATTCGACTGATGACAAATAAATAACAGAAATCCCATATTTCGAAAGAAAAAAATGAAATTATAATAAACGGGTAATTAATAATCCTTAAATATTAAAAACTAATAACAATAGTACCTTTGAACGTTCAGAAGATCGAATCTTCAAAAACATTTTAAGAAATTACTATAGAACATTTTAAAGCAAACCTTATCAAAATCTGACAATAATTACGCTTTCAGCAATAAAAAATGTAAATTTCAAATAAGACACTTGACCTTTAAAGAAATGTAAGCAAACAGATTTTTCTTTTGATTCTGTTTGGAATTTTTGATTCGTTATTTGTTTCACCAGTATCTCGCACTTATAAGCAACATGAGGTCTGTTGGAACACCCGTAGTGTTTAATCCCAGGCAAGTGATGAAGTTGGCATCTCAATTTTACAGCTTAGAATTTCTGACCAAAAATATCAGGATCTTCCAAAATAACAATTGATATTGGTCTAAAATGAAGCAACAGTGGTATTTGATGATGGACTAGCTAATCACCCAGATATTATGAAACTTCTGGGTTTTAAAATAAAGTATTTGTCTGTTATTTCTGATTTTCAGGCATGAATAAAGGGAGCGGTAGTTGTCTACATCTCTCACAAAAATAGGCTCGTAAGACACCGAGAATAAGAAAAAAAAATATGCATGAACACTTTATGGAAAAAGAAGCCTCAATATATGAAAGGGATACATTTTAAGTGTAACAGAATTTATTTTAACGCAAAAAATTAAAATTTTATCCTTAAACTTGATTTTCTCAGTTTCTAAATTTCCTACTTTCCCGCAAGATTAAAAAAAAGTATCGGATGCAGAGTTATAATATTTTATATGTGTAATATACTTGTAGATCTGAATTATGTATGCCTCAATTTTTGGGATGGGATTAATAGAATTTATTTTGTAATATGATGAAAGAGAGAAAAATAGGGATTTTAAATTGTTCAATTTCTTTTAATTTTAAAGTATACTAAAATATTATATTTATTTAACATTGGAGCTGTAGAGAGTACAAGCATTCTTTTAAGCTTTCATTTTATATAAAGGTATAGTGAGTGAGAGAATATTAACGTCGCACTGATTAGCAACACGAGGGCTTTTGGCGTCGGTCCGCGTAATTTTGAACCATGGTCAAGTGAGGCGGACGACACCTGAGCTGGCACCCCCTCTCCTAACTGCCACACCACACCAACGGGAGGACGTTTGAGCTCTCGACAGATTTAATGTGCATCGTTCCCCTACACGGCGGATCTTTAGTGGTACTAGGATCGAGCGAATGACACGCTAGCCATGATCCGATGCCTAGACCACTCGGCCACCGCGGCCGCTATATAAAAGTATAGGATCTACCTTAAGTCTTTCAAAAGTTATCGGGTAAGAAACAAAGAAAACTATTTCGTTTTTATTATTTTGCATTCATATTTTACGCTACTTCAAAAATAAAATAGTTCCATTTCAAACTATTTTCTTTTATTTAAACTTTTTACTTTGCTACATTAACTGTAAGAAACTTATTAAAAGAAGAAGAATTTACTGGTTTATAAGGAATCGAAAAAGTACATCAAGATGTGCAATTTCAAAACTCCGCAAGGTAATATTCTTTCTTAAATATTATTACATACATTTCTCTACTAAAATTCTATCAATTACAGGTGATGATTTTATTCATTTGAGCAGAATTGTATTCCTATGATTAGCTCTGGCAAGTTGAAGTAAGAAAATCATACTACAGGGCAGGGGGAACTTTTCTTAACTTTCTTTTCAGATACTTAAAACTGTACAAAATTTGATCCGAAATTTTTTTTAGCTTTTAAAATATTTCCTTTAAAAAAGTGTTGTATAAAAACATACTTTAAACCAACATGTTCTATAAACATTTACTGAAAAATTCAAAATTCGTGAAATACGATAGAAAAGAAATAGTGGTACTAATTGCCTATAGAGAAAGAAGAGAGTTTTTTTTTTTTACATATAGTCTAACAGTTAATTTTAATGTATTCAAATGTGCCCTTATTAAATGCTTACGCATTTAAGTCAAAATATGAATTTTTCAATTCTAGTCAATTAATCAGTTATTCAATTCAATTATAAATCTTAAATATTTACCGTTCCGACACCGTGATTGTTCCAAAAAAAGTGTAAATTTCATAAATTAATTAATATTAGGAGCTGAAAAAGGTACATTTTTATATTTTTTAAATAAAAAATATACTAATCTAAATCAATTATTTTACTATCACCAGTTTGATTATACATTAATAAATAATTATAAAATTTAAAAAAAAACACTTTCGATTAGATCTTTATGAATCATTTCCAACTTTAAAAAGAAATATTATGTTTTTGTGTGCTAACTAAATTATGTCTCTGAAATAAAATATCTGATTCAATTATTTATTAATTTTCATAGGTGTATACAATGCGATTAATCCAGCATGCCATTATTTCTCCAAATTTTGCACAAAAGTAATCGTGATTGTCACACACACGCACAACGAATTCATTTCGCTGGGAAACAGTTTCAAATAAGCAAATATTGCTCAAAAAGAAATGGAAATCTCATCCTTAGAGAAATGAATCTAATAAAATTAATTTGAAAATACGTGGATTGTTTGATCATATAAAATAAATCCTTTTATCTCGGAATGATATAAATCTAAAGTATAACAGAACACAGAAAAGAAAAGCATTTCATTTTGGCTTTCATCCAGGAACTTTATATCTTAATTTTTCTTTTTTTTAGTAAGATCATTTCTTCGAGGCACGGAAG
Organism: Trichonephila clavata; assembly: GCA_019973975.1. Classification (NCBI taxonomy): domain Eukaryota; kingdom Metazoa; phylum Arthropoda; class Arachnida; order Araneae; family Nephilidae; genus Trichonephila; species Trichonephila clavata. Next base: position 103,012 of record BMAO01029592.1, on the reverse strand, counting down.
ATATTAGTGAATTTATATCATATAGCAACATTTCTTTACACTTTTTCTATTTGTTAGTTTTTTTTTGTCAGATAATCACATTCGGAATAAATTGAGATTAGATTCTTGTTCTCTGGAGGACTGCTTAATATCGAATATGCGCATAAATATCGGTCATACGTAACAAAATTCGAGTAGGATGTTTCCCCTTAGGGAGTAGCAATCATAATTCGGCATGTATAAAGGAAATGATATTAGTAATCTATTCCTAGATTGGTATACAGTTCCTTTTATTTTCTTATGTATTCTTTGATTCAATATATTAATAACTAAAGTCGTATTGCACTGTAGAAATTTGATATCAGCATTGTGAATTTAATATAGCTTCCGTTTCCCTTAAAGCTTTACCAATTAATATAATTGTCATTTATTTACAACAGCCTATACCAATATTAACTTTTTTTTCTTCATGATAGTTCCAAACTATGTCTATTGCAAACATTTTGTTGATCCATTTCTAATGGTTAAGTGAAAAAGAAGCAAAAATGTTTTAAAATACACGCAGTAAATACAATTTATGAAAAATAATATTCGACTAATTGGTAATTCACTCAATAATTTAGTTATATGCTTTGTAATAGATTAGAGTTTCTTGTAAGTCACAGTAAATGTCTTAATTCCTGCTCATATAACTCATGGTTTATGCCTCCTTTATCCATATCCATAGGGAAATTAACTTATAAATCCCTGCACACTATTTAATTTGATTGCATTTCTTATGGATATGTTGATATACTTTTTTATTTATTATACTTTTCTTTTTGATACATATATGCATATTTTTTTCAATTCCTACTATTAGTTCACTCTCTCCATATATATATCTTGCTCAAATTTTCAATCGTTTATAAAATATTTTCTATTCATCCTTTCAGGTTCAAATACATTTTTAAACTTATTTTATACATATATGCATATTTTTTCAATTCCTACTATAAGTTCACTCTCTCCATATATATATCTTGCTCAAATTTTCAATCGTTAATAAAATACTTTCTATTCATCCTTTCAGGTTCAAATACATTTTTTAAACTTATTTTTTATATTAATACAGTATTTTTCAAATAGAAATTCTTTATTTAAATTAAAAATGAATAAATAGTAACAAAAATTATAGTCCAACAGCATATGTAGAAAGAAAAATCGTTCGTTGTGTCCCTGTAGCACAATGGATAGCGCGTTGGACTTCTAATCCAAAGGTTGTCGGTTAGAATTCCACCTGTGAGGGCCTAATTTCTGAGAATGTGATTTCTTTTTTTACTATACTATTTTATTAGAATAATTAAATGTAATGAATGAATAAAGTAACAAACAAAATAAATAGTACAACACCATATATAGAAAGGAAAATGGAAAATTGCAACAAAAATTGCTTTCTTTTTGTCACTTAATATTGTGATTTTGTCATATGTATATACATATTTATATTAATTGTAACTATTTAATAAAATGTAACTAAAATAAAAAATTTCTTTGTCAATCTAAATAGGAATCCGCTTAATTTTTGTTTATATTACTTGTTTTATTTAAAGTAACAAGGCCAAACTCCTCGTGTACCACAATTCTTACAAAAATAAATAATAATACACAGGAATTCACAAAAATTTTAACCATGCGCAAAACTAGTCTCCACTCACCAAACAAAATTTGAAAAAACAGGAGACCAACCTATTGAGAGGCTCTTAAAACTAGTTCTGAAAACAGATCTACGTATTTCAAAAAGATTGCAATTCAGAAATATGTGATCTACATCCTCTATACCATCGCCCCAGTTACAATCATCATTTGACAAATTCAAAACTGGGATAAGCAATGTTTAAAACTTCCATATCCAGAAAGAACGTGTAAAATTAAAATCAGTCTAAAATATTTACACTTTAAACGATGAAACAGAAAAAAAAATCTTCTGATTCGCTGTGCTCCTGCAGAGGAAAGGAATGTCCTGTTCCGTATTATGGCAGTTTTTTTCCTTAGAAAATAATTTCAAGTGGGATGCAGATATAGCTATCATAGGATCAATATGCCGTCTGGTCGCTTGTTTAACCAGTTGGTCGGCTCTTTCATTTCCATAATTACCACTATATCCTCGAACATAGGTAAAAAGAACTTTTGCTACGCCTTCCAGTGCATAAAAGCTGAATTCACGCATATGGGTGTATGTTTATAGATATGTTTTGTTTCTTTATGTATGTTTATGTAACTATGTGTATAATACATGTTGAAATATTTTCTGTTCTATCCATCCACATTGGCATACTGTTGTAGTGGTCTTCCAAAAGACAATGATTGACTTAAAAGTTCTAAGCCTTTTTGTCGATCGAGCTGCCTTCTCTGGGTAATAAATAAAGGCAACATCACATGACTGAACACACAAATTGCGATTAAGAAGGAAAAATTGCACAAAGAAGGTTATTAGAGTAACGGTACTGGCTTCTGTAAGGATTAACTCAACCGGAATTCGAGAAAGTATCATGGATGCAAGCCTATCAAGCAACAATAAATTTTCAAATTCGTAACATATAAAAGAGCCTTTCTTATTTTTCTTTTGAGGGTGATGCAAAATTTCTTCTTTTTTCTTGGCTTTATGAACAAAAAATATCAGTCGTTTCTCAGCAAATTAAAACCATGTTATCTGATTGCAACTGGCCAACAATACATGCCAGTGTCAACCGCTAAAACAAATGAGAAAAATCAGCAAAAATACAAAAGTCCTCATTTTAAGAACAGTTTCCTTGCAAAAGTACTAGTTATCTTAAGATTACTTTAGGTTACTAATTGTTGTTGTTGTCGTGTCCTTCCCGCAGGGAAGGAATGAAAGTTGCCATTGCCTGTGAAACAAGTTGGACTTCTCAACGATAGATGGTGACACAACCTATCTCCACCTCCACAATTTTAGCATGGAGCTGAAGGGGAGGGAAATATTCTCCAGCCCCCTGCACTCGTGGTTTCTGCTGCGACCGCCCACAAGCCTTTCGGACCCACTGATTTAACGAGCACGTACTCCGTCTACACTCGGTGGTATTTAGTGGCATCGGGCATCGAACCCAGGCCCTCATGTCTGGAATCCGATACTCTAACCACTAGGCTACCCACGGCCTCAGGTTACTAATTAAAATTAATCAAGTAATAAAAAAAATTCTGCATTTTTAGTGATATTTTTCAAGGAGGAATTAAAAAGGCAACCTACAAACTTGTCTTTGGACTGATGAAGCATCAACTTCTATGACTCTGAAATACTGCATTTTCAATAAATTTAAATTTCCTAGTGAATTGACGTTTTCTTTTCTATATTTTTACTTAATATTGATTTATCTATTGACAATACATTCTCATCTTTAGAAGAAAATAAAAGTTCATTATCTTTTCCTTTTCTATTATTAAATTTGAGATTCTGAAATTTGTAAACATATATATATATATATATATATACATGCATTAAATAAATTAGCAAACATATACAGTAAAACCTGTTTTTGTGTGCTAGATAGGGACCGCATAAAAATTGTCGAGTGACAGTTTATATCCAATGAACATAGCTTCTTGAAGTGCATATATATATGCACATTGATAGAAAACTTTTCAGTGGCGCCATAGCCATTGAAATTCATATACCGCATAAAATAAGATCCCACAAAAAAATCGCATAAAACAAATAGCATAAAAATAAAATGGCTCAAAACAATTAGCCCATAAAAAAGGACCGCACAAAAACAGGTTCTACTGCATGTTTGTAACTCTGTAAAATGATGTGCAGTAAAGTGTGACTAAATATTTAAAATTTCTATCAATATTTGTTACAACTCGTTAATATTAAACTAATCACAGTGACACAAAAGATCATAGAAGACCAAGTACTGCTGTATTCATCTCAGTTTTCATGACCTTGGGTGCTGAGGTACAAAATCAAGTGTTCCGGTCAGGTGGCCAGTCTGACACGAAACCCTCTCTCATTGCTTAGTTCCAAGGCAAGTTTGGACCTCATTTTATTCATCTGAGTCGACCATGATCAGCCCAGGGTTTGAACCTCGGACCTGTGGCGTTCAAGCGCGATACAATACCCCTCGACCACTGGGATTTTTGCTAATAATAAGCTTTAATGAAAATTAATATTTAAGAATATGTATTATAAATATTATAGTTATAAGTGATATATAAAGATTATTATATACAAATTTTTATTATGGTGTAATAGTAATTTCATACACACATATATATAGTTAAATCAATAAATATACCTTAAAATACAATATTAGTCCTTTATAAATACAACAGTTGTGTCGGAAACGTAGAAAGCAATTCATTAAATAGTGCAAATCATTATAATCAATGTAAAGATTTCAGAAACATATATTATCAAATTTCGCATACATATCCAATTTTCAGAATATCTGAACATTATTGCAATAACGTTTCCCACTGCAACGTAACATTTTATAAAAACATTTATTCTCCAAAGTTAACATTCAGTTCTTAAATAAAAAGCGTCCATTGAAGATTTTATCGCCCTCCATCTATGGGTTGTAGTATTCAATTGAACTTAAAAGGAAAGAACCCTTTTCTTGGAGAACACAGACCTCAACACGTTCCAGCTACATTACCTATTTTATTTCCTTAAGGAACATAATAAAAATTATATTGAGCCAATAAAGTTGCTGCAGGGGGGTTCCCTCGGGACCTTGAGTCTTTCCTCTATCTGAAGAGAATATCTGTATGTGGATAAGCATACCAATAGCCCCATTCTCTTCAAGTCGGGTATCTACTGGAGTATCTTACGTATTTAACAGATGTCTTGGGATTCATGTTGTTGAAACAAGACTCTCTCTACAAGTGATAAGATTCGCTTACTACTGCGATGATTACATAGGACTTAATTTTATTCCTGCTGATAGTATAGGGCTAAGAGGATTGTGTGTGTGGAGCGAAATGTTTTCGTATTAAGTAGTAACTGTATCTTTAACTAAATATAAATAAAACCATTAGACTGTGAATGAATGTATTAAGTTATTAACAAATAATTAATATTTTAGTGATCTATAAAACTTTAAATAACATCGAAATATAAATAATTGTTATGAAAGTGTTTTTGATATGTTCCTTTTTTTATAATACTAAATTCCTAAAAATTGTTCTTGAAAAATGAAATATTTTAATAACACAATATTTTGACCCGAGCTTGTGTGTTTAGATATACGAATAAAAACGTTCATATCTGTATATATATTTATTAAACAGTAAAACGAAAGAAAATGCCGTCCATCCGGTATAGTGGTGAGTGACGCTAACTGTGGTGTCATAGGGCCTGGGTTCGAAACCCTAAGAAGACTTTATATAAAAGTATAGTGCTTTCGTGGAATGGGGGGTATTCTAAATAGCCGTCGAGCTGCAAGTCCTCTCGTGTGGTTGGTGGAAGGGGAAAAGAGATGGGAGGCCCCTGACCACCCCCAGGGTGTTCTCTCTCAAAATTGGGGGGGGGAGGAAACGAGCAAAATCGTATGGTCACCTGCATAGTGCTCAAACCTGAACTCTTGTACTTCAAAAATTGTATAGATGAGCCTTGTACATTAAAGGTGGGCTTGATCACCACGTATCCGAGCGATCCTCACATTGGTAATCTTCAATTCTCACTTTAACAATCTTAGATCTCACTTCAGTAACTCGCGAATACAGAATTTATATAATAAGCTTAATTTGGATAATCACGTTTTCTTATCTTCAGTGAAAGTTGGTTGAAATAATTATTTCCCTTAAAGAATCCCCAAGAAGTTAGTAAAGCCGCGTATAGATCCCTCACAAGGTTGCATAAGCAGCAACACGATTAAAAATAAATATATTGCATATTTTGAAAATAATATATTATGTATTTGTTTTCACAGATTTCAAAAACATGAAAATAATTTTCTTAAAATAATCTTGCAAAAATCTTTTTTAAAATTGAGTGTTTATTATGGTAGCACTATAACACAACTATTGGTGACAGACCAATTAATTTGAACCTCAGTCAAGTGACGAGAACTCTCACCTCCTCTCCTAACTACCACACCACTCCCACAGGGGCCTTAGAATCAAGGCAGATTTCTTGTATCAGCGCCTCAACACAGCAAAAATTCCATGACATTACGTCTCAAATTCATGACACGCCGGCCAGGAGTACGTGACAATATAACGACTACGCTGCCACTGCCCCATTTTAAAAATGAAACACCAAATGTGTATAATCTCTAAATACTCTTAAAATATTCCACGCTGATGTAACAGATAAGAATTTCTATCAGTTTCCATAATTCTGTAGCTACCTATCCCACCCAATCGAAAGAACCATCAGATCGAAGCCTATGAAATTCAACGTAGCAAAGAGCTAGCAGTACATTTGTCGTTAGCGGCAGCTTTGAGCACCATGCGGGTAGTTGTATGATTTTACTTCATTCCCCCCTTAGTTTTGAGGGAGAACACCCTGGGGGGTGAGGGGTCTCCCATTTCTCTACACATTTCATTAACCTCACGAGGAAACTGACGGTTTTGACAAATATTTGGAGTGCACAAATGCTGCTAAAGCGTTATACACTTACAACATCCATGCATTCTCCAGGATTCAAATCCAGGCCCTATGGCACAGCAGTCAACGTCATTTATCACTATACAGGATAGGTGGCTGAAATCTAAAACTCTATAATTCTAAACTAATCAAGTGAAAATGTAAAATGAGTACACTTCTTGGAAGTCTTATACAAAGAGCATTTAAGAAAATGAGATATATATATCTCGACACAATTAGCAATAAAAATTATTTCTTAGTAAGACTACTGCTCTGTGCTTTATATAAAAAATATCATTTATCCAATTTATTTTTATATACAATTAGGCTATTTAACAAACCACATTTTTAATTATACAAATATTTAAAATGTTTTCATATAACCACCTATACTTCTTTGAAATTTTTAAGCGTTTATATTTTCCTATAAACATTTAATCGGCGGCGTAACGGAGAATACTAGGGCCCCTGCAAAATCAGAATTTGGGCCCCAAGCGGAATCTTACAAAGGGTATGAAAAATGTGTCAGTCAGGTTTTGAGGGGTGTACATTACTCCACTACATTTATTGGTGATGGTGATATCAATTATTTTTGAAGTAGTTTTAAAATATATTTGTGGCCGCGGTAGCCTAGTGGACAAGGTAACGAAATCGTGGCCGGCGTATCATGGGTTTGAGCTTTGTACCGCTGGAGACCCGCCGTGCAAAGGGGGTCGATGCACGTTAATATATCGAGGCTCATACGTCCCTACGTTAAAGTGGTGTGGAAGTTAGGAGAGGAGGGCTCCAGCAGAGTTGTCGTTCTTGTCACTTGACCATGGCTCAAAATTACGGAGTTCTTCGCCCAAAGCCCTCGTGTAGTTGAATAGTCCGAAGTAAATATTCCCTCGCTATTTTTCAAAGTATTTTAACATTGACTACATACGCAAGTATTTAAAAACAAATTTTTGTTTGTTCAACGACTAGTGAATTAACTAATAGTATAATACCCAGAGAACATTATTTACTCAATGTAAGTATACTTTAAATATGCAAAGATACTACCGAAAAGGAATTACATTGTTTACGTTGGTATTATAATAAAACTTTCACAGGAAATCATAAATATTTCAATATAAATGTGAAGCATTTTTATTTATTTATTTATTTTATCAAAATTATAAATTGATGGAAATATATACTTTTTTTCGGGAATAAAATCTTTTTTTCTTTTACGAGTTCCAATAAATGCATGGACAATTTACTCGTCGGAAGCTATTACATGTGCTATAATATTTATTTTGATAACATTAAGGACGCTTTTATACGAGGGTATGAAAAATGGGATATTAATGATTTTTGGAAGGAAGAAAACAAATAATGATGCTTACGATAATATTCAATCCACCTTTAATGTATAAACAACGTGGAAACTAGATAAAAAGCAAGAACACATATTTCGTATCTTAAGGCGAATTTTCTTTTCGATGGAATGAATAGAGATAATCTGTTTTAACATAAGATAAGATATTGTAACACATTAAGAATCGTTAAAGGGGGGGAAAGAAACAGTTAAGTTCTTTTTATCAAAACAAAAATGATTATTTCTTTTTAATGCTAAGATAAATAAATATCTTCTAGGAGCTGTTCGCCAATAAAACCCAAAGAATAATTTTCTTTCTCTTTCTATATGTATGTATAAAACGTTAAAAACCGAATAGAGATCTATCTTGTTTTTTTCCCCTGTTAACATTATGGAAACATTAAAGCTCATGAAATAGATCATTTAATTCACTAGTGGGGGAGTACCCCCTGTCGTCCTAACAGTGGATCAAACCCATTGTACAAATTGTACAAGTTTGTACTCATTGCTCAAATCGTAAAACTGTAATTTACATGTAGTATGTAATTCTATTTATTTGTTCTTTTTTTTCCACAAAATTTTCATTCTTCGTGCACCTCTTCAGGTTTATCCATCAATGAACCTGCATCGTTCGAAACGTCATTTATAGTCATCGGATTTTGATAAAACTGCAGCTCCAGCAGTTTCATGGAAAGTGGAGTATTTAGTTTATTTGATTGTTAATAAATCTTCGTATGTGACAATGCCTTACTTCTCACGCAACGATTCCAGCTCATGCAATCGTTGCGATATTTCTCTGTGAGAGCTTGCAATATTTTCTCTCGTGTCCGTATTGGCGACATTATAGGAAAAGATGCACATGATTGCCAATTCAGCGCGTACGACACATGCGAAACTAGGGTTGTCAAGTTGGCGAGTTATCTTGAATGTTGGCATTGTTGCGATAGTAGTTCCGATTAATCCTCATTAAATTTCCATGGTTGAATTAAATTAGTTATAAAGCTATGAGTCACTCATACAATTCAGAGTCATCGTTATGTCCTATATATATATATATATATATATAGGACATAACGATGACTCTATATATATATATATATCCTATATATATATATATATATATATATATAGGACATAACGATGACTCTGAATTGTATGAGTGACTCATAGCTTTATAACTAATTTAATTCAACCATGGAAATTTAATGAGGTATGAATGAATGAATTAGTATTTCTGTGGCTAAATCTTTTCTATTATGACGATAGTTATCTTAGGTATATAACTATATATATTTTTAGTATATTTTTGATAGATATATATATATATATATCAGAAACAAAAAGCAGAAAATAAAGAACTTAACAAAAAATAACGTAATAAAAAAAAAAAAACATGACGATCGAATCTATAAAAAGATATAAAAATGAAACACAAAAAAGAACCTAGCGAGTCAAAAAGCGATTTCAGACTTAGGACCGAATAAGTGGGGTTAAACTAGTTTGAAGGTGCCAACCTTTCCCCCTTTGCAACTCGCTAGGAAAAACCAAAATAAAATAAATAGAAATTCAAAGTATAAAAAATCCCACAGAAGGTATGGGAAAACAACCGACTACGATTCAGCAAAAAATTCTCTTAAAACCTTTAGGTAGAAAATTACTAAAAGAATTACCTAATAAAAGTATTCTTCAAAAAATGTTTTTCAAAACTTCTGCTCACAGAGCTTCTTCCAAGGGATGCAACAGTCTTGAAACCAATGGAAAGCTATTATTCATTAGGTTAAAAATCCAAATTATACCTAACCACATCCTTTAAACCAGCTTGTAAAGATAGACGCCAAGAGAGATGACAATCAAATTTGGTAGGCTTTAATTTGGTTGGTTAAAAAATGTAGAAATTTTTCAATGTGTAAGATTTCAAGAGGGGTGTGGAGAAAAAATGTAAACTGTGAGAAGAGTGTTATAACAGAATCTTCCCAGCAAGACCACTAATATGGTGTCTTTGAGATCCTATTGTTGTGTGGTGGTTTTGTAATCAGAAATAGCAACGCGAGTCATCGCTATATATATATGATATAGCAATGACTCTGAATTGTATAATACGTATATATATATATATATATATATAACGATCATTTAGCGTATTGTTCTCGTACGTACAGTTTTTCCCGCTCTCCGGTTATTTGCATTTTTCCATGTAAGTTTTTGCTTCATTATTCCTTTTCAAAATTATTTTTATTTGTATTTTGTTAGGATTCATTTCCTTTCATATTTTCTATTATTTTTATTTTATTTTTCTCTTGGTTGCAAATTACACGTGGTTGGTTTTAGGCCTAACTTTTCAATATTGGTATGTTTTCCTGTTATGTATAAAATTTCTGCTGAATAGGGGAAGGTAGGATCCATAAAATATATTTAACCCTAATTTTGCTGGTCCTAATTCAGCAACAGCTTTAGAAATCATAACAGGTCTTCATTTTAGTCTATTGACTCTTTTGGCTTCTTACATTTTAAAGTTCTAATTCTGTTCCATGTTATACATACGCTTAGTTAATTCTTCTATAATAGACTCTTCCATCATTTTTAAAGTGTGTTTCTTTAAATCTGGTTTAAATCTTCTAGCTTTGTTAGTGATATTATTTTGTATTATCAATTTTATTATGCCATGTATTTCTTTCATTTTATGCTACTATATATATATATATATATATATATATATAGGGAGTGCGTGAACAATAGTAGGAATAAAAATAATATGAATATAAAGGTAACAATATGAATATAAGATAAATAATATATAGGTTATTTAAGAAAATATATGTGAGAATGCCCTCGTATGTGTTTTGTAAATAAGGATGATGTGAAATTTTGTGTTGTTACTTATGCCACCTGTCTGACGTAGTCAGTTCCAGACCCACGAAATTCATCAGGGCAACGGGCTAGAGATACGCCTGTTGTTAGCCGAAGTTTTGAGCCCATGAAGGTGACAGTACAATTTTGCTCACGATAGATGGTGACACCATTTGGACCCACTGATTTAACGAGAACGTACTCCGTGTGCACTCGGCGGATATTTGGTGGCATCGGGCATCGAACCCAGGTCTTCCTGGCTGGCGTCTGATGCTCTAACTACTATTCTACCCACGGTGAGTTAGTTCATTATAAAAATAACATTTGATTTTTAATTAGCTATTTCCTCCCATCGGATTCTCAACTAATTTCAATGAAATCCTTATATCCACTCATTTTGAACTGAATGTGAAAAATTCGATGTATTTTTTTTCTGAAGTATACTAGTCTTCAATCATAAATAAGAATTATTTCTTCTTGATATATGGTTTTAAAGCACAATAAGTTACGCAAAACGTCTTAGAGGCTTCAAACATATATTTATTACAAATAATAGATACTCTATAACGCTTTGTTCATATGGAAAAATTACGCGGAATATGAATTTTGTTATATTGATTATGGATTTTGTTATTTGTTTGTTTTATTCCCTTTAAGCCTTCTTAAAGAAATATATTTAAAATGTTTGTAGCAATTTGTAAATTGTTTCATCAGCAAAATTGCACAATTTGTTTTTTATATACTTTCAGAAAAGAAATTCCTAAAAGTTTTCAAATCTATGAGCTTCGATTCCGAAGAATCGAAAGCATTGTTGAATACAATTGAAACAATGTTTCGCACACTGAGCATTCTATCCTCCGCTTTTCAGCTTACGTCTGCAGGTCATCGAGTGCAGGATGAAAAATAATAATGCCCGCTGTTCTCGATCTCTTTGCTGACACATCAGTTCGGTTTTTGAAAGGAATAAACTTTGGCAGACAGTTTACACCCTTTGTTGTAATTCACTTTTCATTTTAAACCTTTTTCATTCAACTTTGTAGAAATATTTACGTTTACGTCAGTTGGAAATCGTTCTTATAGCTTGAAGAGTTTCTGACAAAAAATTGTTAAGTTTTGGCTTCATCATATAAACTTGAGGAAATTAAACTAAGACAATGTAAAATGTTACATTCAAAGTATATATGCGTATTTTCAGAGCAGTATATCTCCTGTAAAGGACATCTCTATTCAGCGAAAATATCTAATGTGTGGTGCCGCTGCCTTTTAAATAAGGAATTATATTTGTTAGTTAGTCCTTAAGGTTGTAAATGAAAGTCAGCGAAAAACATTAGTTACTATTTGCAAGATTCCCTTTAAAAATCTAACCGCCATTAAGGGGGAAAAGTTTAACACAATCTGTGTGTTTATTTAATTAGCAATTAGTAAATATATATTGAAATATTCAAAATTGGCAGACAGTATGAATACTAAGTCTTCTACAGAGTAAAATTACGAGAATTAGCTTCAGGTGAATTTTTTTATTTTTTTATTTATTTTGAATAGTTTGATAACAAATGCAACATTTGATATTATTGTAATTGTGACTATTATTATTATGTTTGTATCTTGCATTTTGCTTTAAACGTGGTCTTAAAAGTGTAAGTTATTTCTTCTATTGTAGTTATGTAGGTAAGTGCAAATTCGTATTTATTGTTAAGTTGTAATATATATTGCGGGCTTTTTTCTTAGCTCAGCCCACCTACGCCACCCTGGAAAAGTTTGGCCACCCCTGTGGTAAACAGAATACACAATGAAGTGATTGCAGTCTTGGAAGTCAGCCTGTTTCTTAAAATTTACATAGAAATAAAAGCACTGACTTAGAAAAACTTAATATTTTGGAGTAGGTATTTAGCAGGTATACAATAATTAGCAATTTAAATAATAGTTTCAAACGTAAATGTATTTCACGATCTTAAAACGTTTCGTAAGGCAATCTAAAATAAGGACCAATGTGAAAGAAGAGGTTTTGATATCACTGTTCTACGTGCCTAAGAATCTCACAGAGATGGATAAAATGAAATTTTATTTTATCTTTCTTCTTAGTTCTTGCTAGGAATGGAGATCAAAAGAAATGTAGTTTGGTGTTTCTGTGTTGTTTCTACATTCATTATCTAGCATTTCTTCAAAGAAGAAAGGTTTAAATGTTGCACAAAAAGTTGATGTATTTTATGTAGCAGAAGTTCTAAAGCTGAGTTTGAGAGATTTAGGGTAGCTATTTGGAATAAAAAAGCAAGTCATAAATTAAAGAACAGAGAATAAATAAAATTACAGTGGATTACTAATACAAAGGAGAATTTCCAAACTGTTAAGATTTAGGAAAGCTCAATCATTTGAAATTGATACAGCAGCACAGTAGAGTCCCGAAAACTGGACACTCGATAAACTGGCACTCCGTTTACCTCGGCCACACCCTCGGCAGAAATTACTGTTGCTATTACAGCTAATAAAACAATGCCAGAAAATGATGAAGACGATAACGTTGAAGACATTATACAAATTCACATAGTATAGGCTGCCAAAATCGCCCGTCAGTATTTTGAACAACAAAGTACATACGCCGTTAATGGACTTACTGTCCGTTCGCCGTCGTGATGAAGCAGCAAAAGGCATAGTGCACTATAGAAAACAGCAGGATATTACGCGCATTTCTTTAAGAAAATTGCTAGTTTTGCTAAGTCAGCTACTTAATTTTTCCATTATATAAAGAACTTTAAGTCTTTATGAAGTACTTATCTGAGCTATGTGTCTGAACAAGTAAAATACTGTTTAAAACATATCAATTAATTTTCACTTTCTGGAATTAAGTACTTTATGCCTTCATAAAGTACGTAATTTTGTTTTGTGTAAGGCTATTTGGCCAATTTATTCTCTGATGTATTCTGACGTTAACAATACATGCAATTGCAGTACAATATTTTCTGAAGAAACTCTCGTACTTATTCCTTTTTAACCCCTTTCTCGATAACCCGGCATTTCACAAGCTCGGCCACCCTTGGATCCACATTGGGCCGAGTTTTTGGGACTCTACTGCATTGAATTAATTTTGTAATAAAAGAGCAGGAAGTAGTGTCCATACAAGTAAAGTATTCATTAAAGTTTCAAAAAAAGTCTGGTGCTACCAGACTTCAAAGCGTCAAATGGTTATTTAGATAAATTTTAATTTTTCAAATGAAATTTTTATTTTTCAATTAAATAATTTAACCCTTAAAACATTTTAACTAAGAACTTTTTTATATATTTTCTGTTTATTTAACCATTTGCCAATGTATTATTCGTAAGGAATTTTTGAAAATTTACTTCTAAAAGGAATTAAATTTATTCAATATACAAACTTATGGGTATATCCTAATTATACTTGTGTGATTAATAATACTAACATTTATTTTTCTGGCCAATATCACTTTTTCAGTTTTTGGTTAAGAGCTTCTCTTTACTTATCCTTTCCTTTCGTTATTTCTTTTTGGTAAGGATTGTTCTTTTCTAATGTACATATATGCGGAATTTAGTTCTGAAAGAGTGAAAAATATTAACGATGAAGAAAGATTTTTCATTCTGTTAAGTGATGTTTTATCTGCTTCTGGTTCACTCATGTTGCTTATTACTTTTAGCTAGCGTTTCATAAATAACATACGTGATTTCCTGGATAATTAAAATATAATGCAAGCAATTTCTGGCAAGGTTATAGGTCTCACTTGATGAGAAATCTTAGAGAGCTTAATTTATTTTCTTCTTTTCCCTACCATATGCTCAAAAAAAAAAAAGGTTTCATGAAGAAGTGTAGCAGTAAAATTACTTTAAAATATTGCATTTTTAAGTATGTTTCTGAACAGCTTTGTTTGATATAACTAGAAAATTTTTTTAGGAATTTAAAAAATGCTTATTACGCAAACTTTTGTTCTGTCGTAAATCATTTCTAGCAAAAGCAAATATTTCATTTTGAGTTGCTTACTTTTAAGTAAATTACTTATATGTTTTGTTATGAATGAAACCGTGATAAACTTTCAGAAGTTTATGCGCTTTACATTAGATTATTAATACTAATTTTGCTGTATAATACATCTTATTGTAATAATGTATATTTGTATTATTTTTCTTTAAACTTTTAATGTGTAGATTTATAGTTTAAGTTAATGTCAATCCTAAGGAAGTACATCAATAGGTTTTAAACTTTATTAATATATGTAACAATTTGGTTTGACTTAAGGTATCTAACTAACCTAACATTGTGAATTTTGCCAAAAATCGACGATTTTTTTTATGATTTTATTTGACAAACCATTTTATTAGTTTTATAAAAATACCACGTTTATTATTTTCCGTTCACTAAACAAAAACTATAAGTGTTTTAGCAAAAGCAGATGCCATTACTTTAAGCAAGATGTGTGATGGATCTATACGTGTCTATGTCTAACACCTTGGGGACTTTTCTGGGGCAACAATTTTACCAACCAACTTTTACCGAAGAAAGGAAACGTGATAATGCACAACTTAAGTATATTATATAAATTCTGCATTCAGTTTTGAGAGTTAGTTGGTTAATTATTAAGTGCAAATATGAGTTTATTAATTGAAAAAGTCTAAGAAAGAATCATTCGACGGTGATTAAATCCGAATAAGGTTTGCATTCAAGACCTCAACTGTGGGACTCCACTTCATAAAAGTACAGGTATCATTATCCTTATTTAAATAGAAGTGTAGCTTATTAGTGCGCGACGTAGTTAATATTGAGCTGATATAAGCTATCGTGGAATCAATTGAGGGTCCGTAATTTTATCACCAGGCTAACAGGTCTCACTTTTGCGCTCTACAAACTGATCAAATTTCTTAATTGGATTCACTGGTCAACATGATTTTTGTCTCATGAGTACCAATAGTTGTACTTCATGCAGTTTTTTATCGTGTTTTCAAATATGCATTCGAAATTTCTCCATCACCCACAGTTTTTTTTTAAATTTTAATTTCAATTAATGTATTTAAATATTTTTTAATAAACTACCATTTGTCCATTGTAAAACAAAAACTCCTAGAGCATTGTAAATGTGATGGAACCACATGAGCTAACTCAAATGGTATCATTGCTACTGCTGTGCCAGTTCAGACATGTACAGACACTTTGGCACCAGACACAACAGACAGGCACAGACATGGTCTAGACTAGCATGCATTCATTAGAACGATGTCAGTTGTGAGACGGTAGTGAACTAGTAAACACGTAATTGTGAGTGCTTTGTATCTGGATTGTTGTATGTTACGTATTTAAAAATTTATTTCGCTTAATTTGTTTTTAGTTACAAAATGCATAGATCTTGTTTAAATCATCATAACAAATTTTGTTATGTATGTGATGAAGTGACGCTCAAGTGCCAAAGGCGATACCTTACTCCATTAGTAAAAAAGTATTATTAACTTTATTTTGGGTGTAAAGTGGGGGACCAAACAAGGGGACCTGGGCCCCACATATCTGTTGTTTATCGTGTAGTAGGCTTCTCACTGCATGGAAAAATGCCCCACGCCACATGCCATTTGCTATCCCTATGATTTGGAGGGAAGCCACTCCTCTGACTGTTATTTCTGCTTAACAAACATCAAAGGGATTACGTCAAAATTAAATATACAGTGGTGTACCCTGACTTGCAATCTGCAATGAGACCAGTTCCACACAGCGAAGAATTGCCCATACCAAAGCCTCCAGAACATGTGACATTAGAGAAAGAGAGCTCAGATTTCGATAGAAGTAAGGAAGAAGAAGAAACAGTTTGTGGTAATATAACTTTTGAACCAAGCTATTCATCTGAGCCTCATTTATTGACTCAAGAAGATCTTAACGATCTCATACGAGGTTTAAAGTTATCCAAAAAACAGCCTGAAATACTTGGTTCCCGGCTAAAAGGATGGAATCTTCTTCAAAAGAATACAAAGATATGTACTTATTGTAGTCGTCATTCTCAATGTAAAGACTATTTTTCTGAAGAAAATGGCTTAGTGTTCTGTAATGACATTTCTTCTCTTATGGAGACATTTGGTATTAAACATAACCCTACAGAATGACGCTGGTTCATTGATTCCTCCAAAGCAAGTTTAAAAGCAGTTCTTCTGCATAATGGAAATAAATTCCTATCAATACCTGTGGCTCACTCTGCTATATGAAAGAAACACATGAAAACTTTAAATTTATATTGGTAAAATTTCTATATGGAGTGTATGAATGGAATATTTATGGTGATTTGAAAGTAATTGCACTTATTCTTGGTCTGCAGCTTGGTTACACAAAGTACTGTTATTTTTTGTGTCTTTGGGATAGTAGGGGCAGAAAAAACCATTACATCAGAAAAGAATGGCCTAAACGCGAATCATTCATTCCTGGACAGAAAAATATGAAACATGACGCATTATGTAATCCTAAAAATGTGTATCTACCTCCGTTACATATCAAGCTAGTATTAATGAAGAATTTCGTGAAATCCATGAGAAATACTCCTGATTTCATGTACTTAAAACAGAAGTTTCCTAAAATTAGTGAAGCAAAAACTAAAGAAGGGATATTTGTGGGTCCATAAATACGATCACTAATGCATGATAAGTTTGAGGAACTATTAAATCTACTGGAGAAAGCAGCTTGGCGAGCGTTCAAAAATGTAACTCACAGTTTTTTTGGGATCTCTAAAGGCGGGAAATTACCGTGATATTGTTCATGATCTTATAACATCTTATAAAAATTTGGGTGTAATATGTCCTTAAAAGTATACTTCCTGCACTCGCACTTAGATTTCTTCCGGCAAATCTTGGTGCAGTGAGCGATGAGCACGGGGAACGCTTTCATCAGGAGATTTCATAAAAGAGATATCAAGGCAAATAGAATGCTAATATGCAGGCCGATTATTGTTGGATCATCAAGAGGGATACTCCACAGGCGAAATATAAAAGAAAATCGTGATTTCTTAATTTCTAGGTGAGTCCGAATGTTCGAATATTGTGTACTTAAGAATGTAGAAAATATTAAAGTTTTTCAAATTATAAATGCCTATCTCTCGAAACTTTGTGTGATGAAGAAAAATCGATATCATATTTGAATTCAGGATAAGAAATGCTATCAGAATCACATATTTTTCTTTCTGAGACAATTTTTTTTTTCTTTTTTGTTGCCCAGTGTTATTATTGCGCTTGCTTGATATTTTGGTGACAATAAAATAATTAGAGTGAATCATGTCTACTGATTATTCAGTTCTTCCCACACATCTAGCCGGGTCCGAGGGTAAATAAGGGGGATCAGAGGGAAGCAGGAACCGACAAGCATTACAGATGTCATACTTTAAAATACGTATTACTCGAAATGTGTTTTTTGTTTTTGAAAATGCTCAAATGGGGCCAGCGATTGCTAAAAAGCTTAGAAAATAATTAACTAATTTTTTTTGTGTATGTTCTGTATAATAGTAGAAGTGTTTTAACACCTTCAGATTTATACATCACTATTTTATAACAAAATTTACAGTCCCTTATGTTAATATAATCACTGTTTTTTCTTATACAATTTCATAAAATAACTAAGATAAAGTGCCTAGTTTTGGTAAGAATTAAAATATCTCTTATCCTGAAGGTAATTTCTAAAATAAATAACATAGCAGGAATTGAAAAATTGAAAATTTGTTCATAAACTTTTGGTACAAAATGGGCCACGTTAACGTTATTTTGTTATTTTTACAATTTTTTTTCCCATTTTAGCAATAATAATTTCTTTTTCTCTTCTTAATTTCAGCATTTTTTCTTAAAATGTACTAAATAAATCTAAAAACAACAACAAAATTTCCACATCACCATTTTTTTGAAAAAAAAAATTAAGCAGTCGGATACCTCTTAAAGAATTTTTAAATTATATTATGACATTCTGGGATGGAACCAATTAACTTTATTGGTACAGTCCTTTAATGGATTGATAAGGAAGCCTGTTACTATTTTAAGATCATGTCTATTGAGGATTCCAAACGCAACAAAAACATGACCAAGCAATACAAAGGTCAAAAACGTTCCTTTTTTCGCTTCCGAGATCTCGTTTATTTATAGTCATGGTCAACTGGAAGCTATTAAAAGTATATGATTTCCAATAAATTCTTTTCTGATTGATCTACATACGAGAGGGATGCAAGATTGCATCATCAAGATTTCAAAACACCACACCCTTTTAGTTTATTGAGAGTTAAAATCGTGGTTAGTTCCATTAGGCGGGTAAAATGAAAATTAATAAACATGTGGAGATTTTAAAAGCTGAAGACCTTTATGAATTAAAATCCCTCAAGAGAATAATTTAAGTGAATAGTTAAAAATATATATAAATCATTCAATTTGCATCCTAATTCTTATATCTTAAAAATTAAAATATTAAAACTGAAGAATAATAACCCCTTTTTAAATTATTTTAACAAAAATATGTTTGTGTCAAACTTTAGAACTAAATTTAAAAAATTGCCTAGGACAAAAAAAATAAGGTGGTAAGATTATTAGAATCATAGTATATTTCTTTCTTTTTTTCAGTTTACTTATATATACCAAAAGCTTTTATTATTACGCTAAATACTTCAAATTCAATTTATAAAGAATGATTGCACGCGCTTATTCTTTTAATTTTTAAATTGTATCATTTACTTATAAGTGTCTCTTTCTCTAATTCTTCCTCGTGTTTAAGTTTTGTGATAATAAAGTGATACGTCATATTTTTTGCACTTCTCTGCAAAATAAATTATCACACATTCAGTGAATTGTTCTGCTTGAAGCTTATTTTGAATGTAAATCATTTAAAAGATTTTAAGAGTTTTGTGACAAATATCTATCCAATGCAATACTGAGCAAAGATATATTACAACAACCCGCTTGTCGAGTTCTTGTGACAGGTTCTGAAGTAGACAAACGCAGGATAGTTATTACACCAGATTTTGAGCAAGAAACTCAACGAAGGATGTTATAATCTCCTCATAAATCCAAGAAGCGTTTGTCACTACAAATGGGAGTATTACATAAGTTGACACATAAGACCTTAAGAGCTTTGCAATTTCATTCTTATCGTGTAAATTTTTACAGAAGCTAAAGTCACCAGACTATGAGATGTGCCATTTTTATTGCAGATGGATCCAGTGACTCAACAGTATTAGAATTTTAATTAAAATATATTTCTTTGAGGAACCATGAATATTAATACAATCAAAAATTAATAAAATACAAGCTTTTAGAATAAAAAGGAAGAAAGAATGACATACTTTCAAAATATTCACCTTTTTTATGAACAATAATACTTTGCATACATAAAACTTAGCTTTCTATATAGAAATGAACCAGGAATTTTGAAATATATAATTTAAAAGTGGACTCTTATTTATATTTTAATACATCAGAGGAGAGAAATTTTAACAAGAAAGACCGGTAGTTATTCCTATTGATAGTAATACAAAATAATACACACACACACACACATATATATATATCAAATTTCCAAGTTGAGGATCACTTGTGGTTAGAGCATCGGACGCCAGACCGGAAGGCCTGGGTTCGATGCCCGATGTCACCAAATACCCTCCCAGTACACACGAAGTACGTGCTCGTTAAATTAGTGAGTCCTAAAGTCTTGTGGGTGTTGTGAATTATGGACCGGGTGGTCTTAGTGGGTGGAGCGTGGTTGACACCACCCTCAGACCCCACGTGGTCTACCTCGATAGAAACCATATGTAACGGATTCTGTCTCAGTGAAATCTTGAATTTGACTTCAGCATAACTAGATCGCTGTTGTTTACTCGTAATTCTTGGCTTCGGCGTACCAGGTGCCGTGGTTTACTAGAATTTTTATCTTGAATATTAGAGTTCTCTTTAATTTTAGTCTAATTAATGTAATGGTTTAATTTATTAAAGATTGTTACGTTTATTGTGGAAAGTTATTGTTACCAATAAATCCGGGAAAAGACAATTCTAAGACTCCAGAATATTATTATTATTTATCTTATAACACCACACACACACAACAGTATTCACCACAGTGGGCGGTCGTAGCAGCAAAACCAGGGGTGCAGGAGGCTGGAGAATATTTCCCTCCCTTCCGGTCCCATGCTTAAATTGTGGAGTTGCAGATAGGTGGGGTCACCATCTATCGTGTATGAACGAGCCAAATCGTACTGTCACCCGCACGGTGCTCAAAGCTAAAAGCTAACGTCAAGTGCATACCTATCCCCTTGGTCATGATAAATTTCGCGGGACTCCATCTGACACCGTCAGACAGGTGGCATTAGAAAAAACTGCAACAACAACAGATAAATCATAGCTTTATATACGTAAAGAAGTGTTTGTATAGAAGTATTTTTCATAAAAGAAAATGCATTTGAAATTATACCATTATTTTAAATTTTTATCAAAAAATCAATTTTAAATAATTTTTAATTGTAATAATAGCCTTAACACATTATATATTCAGATTCAGATTCAGGTGGCGTTGAACACCAAAAAAAAATTCATTTCAAAATTACAGTTCCGAACACAGTCCGATACCTTAAGCGAGAGATTTTCAAACTGTGGGATGTGCCTCCCTAAGGGTGCCTGATAACTCTACGTGGAGAAGGAGGGGGCGAGCATGTCGAAAGTAAAAGATTATACGAACAATTAGTAACATTGCTGAGAGGAAGCAAAACAAATTACATTCTGACTTAATAAAAAAAAATGCAAGTTGCATATTTATTGCAATATGTTCCAATTTAAAATTAGAAAGATGAAGTGTGTGTCATAATCTCGTATTACTTAGAATATTTCTAAGTTAAAAGTAACGTATACAAAGCTTAATACTTATCTTGATATTTTGTAAGGTTTATAATTAAAGTTGTGTTGTAGCTTTAGCTACAAAGTACATTATTATAGCATTCAGTACTTTGTTATTGTATGAGGGAAGGGGTGGTTGAAAATTATGATTAAAAGTTGGGTGGCAAATATTGAAAGTTTGGGAAGAACTGCCTTAAGCCAGCGGTTCTTAAACTTCAAATCATCGCCCCTCCCCCTTTATCTATCAACCTGACGTCACAGACCTCCAAGAGATTTTGAACACCTCTTCCTGACTCCCAATACATGACTGAGTGATTTTAATGCAATCATTACCGTATTGGTACGCTATGAATCAAGTTCTTATTTCTTGTACAAATATCTCTACAATTTTTTGAAAATATTACACTGTAGTAATGACTATGTAATTACAAACAGTGAAAAACAAGCCGGTTTTATTATTCTTTATCGAAATACGCGTTTTAGTAGAGTTTTTTCATTGTGGGTAATTTAGTGATCTAGTTTAAGATGGACATCCTTCAACTTTTCCATGAGGTTTCTTAGAGAGTGTACAAGAGAAAAATCTTAAATTTAAATGAGAAAACTTCGCGGACCCTTAGAAAGGAGCTGTGGACCCCTCAGGGTTTCACGGATCATAATTTAAGAATCACTGCCTTAAGCGGTTAAGTAAACACGGAAAATTCCCACAATAGGGTGGAGACAAATCGTTATCCATTAATACAAGAGGCGTTACATTCTCAAAAAGAGTGTATTGAAGTGTTTCGCAAACTTTCAATATTTGCGACCCAATATTCTCTCAATCAAAATTTTCATCCCCTCCCTTCATACTATAACAATGTTTTGAATTCAATTATTCAACGTAGGCTTTGACTGTAAAGCAGAAACACGACTTTAACCTCTTAAGTGTCACCAGCGTATATAAAAGTCTTGCACAGCCAAAACGTTAGTTGTCTCGGACGTATATATACGTCTTTCCAAAGTACATTCTTTTCTGTGCACTGCTATGTGTAAAATTATTCCGACTGTGGAACGCAATAAAAAGACATTGACACTGTTTGTGAAGGAATCACTTATTTCAGAGGATTTTTTTGTTTAGTCATTTCCTCCTCCCCCCATATATATCACAAACGTAGGCTTACGTGGAAAACTCTGGCATTGGAGAGCGAATTGCGTTTCTTTTAATCGACAGTTAAGAGATTAATTATAAACCGCACAAATGATCAAAATAAGTTCTAATTTTTGCTTATAATTTTATACATGGAAAGTCCATGAGGTCACTGGTAATTATTAAACTTCTTCTTAACTAAGTATTGTTGAATTAATTATAAAATACATTGTGCAGTGCTGATACATTTATAAGTGTACTATATCAGTGTAAATGTCTATTTGACTTTTTATTATGTCAGATTGTATTTTGTTTGTTTACTTTCCGTAACTTAATAATTTTTAAAAATAATCTTTTGTTTTCACTTTTTATAATGCTCGTGCCCCCGTCATAAAGTTATCAAGCCCCCAAGGGGGTGCGCCCCACATTTTGAGATCCGCTGGTGTATGGTGCTCAGAAATATAGTTCGATTTCACTTTTCAATTATTGAACTTTATACTGAGAATTTTTAACTGAATGTTCAAAGCTTGAGACATTAACGAAGATTCAATTATTGACATATCTCTCTAATTGAACCCGTCACGACTGTAGGTGTCCTACCCATTACAAATCACAAATACTAGATAAGCCTTATCTCACTAATTAAACCCTTAAATGGTCAATTTTTTTGTCCAAAAATTTCCAAAAGAGGCCCATTTATTCCTGCATATAATTATAAGCGTATTATTTAACAGAAAACGAAAAGGAAAGAATTTTATTTTAATTTTCAATTTTAAAGTTTTCACACTAGTTTTTTTTTGTCTATAATGATCAAACACAACAACTCTAATTGTTTGATTTTTCTAAAAACATTCTGCATGCTATGAAGAATCCTTTATATATCTTAAAATAAATTTATCTTATACTTATAGAAACATTTCATGTTCGAGCCTCTTTTTCAAATCGTTGAGGATTTTTGTGCGTGATTGCGTATATATATGCAAGCACAGTTTGAAGCATTGTGGTATACAAAGTTTTAGATTGCAGGTCACAAAGAATATCGCCGTTCATGGATTATCTTTCCATTTTCATTTCTTCTCCAACAACAAATTGCACATTGCCGTGCTAATCTCTGTTATTTATCGAATATTTTCAAGAATGTAAATTCTGGCCTTCGATGAGAAAAATTCCCACCTTCAACCGCAAGGAATTCCCGGATGATAAGTATTTCAGTATTTTATGCACAAACTGCATCACTTAAAATACTAGCTCTAACAATCCAATATAATAATTAAAAATATATACAAATCAAAGATAGAATGATAAAACATCAGGGCCCGTAGGAGTACAGGCAAACTGGTTGTGGGCAGCTTTCGGCAGCCTATTAGGTGTATGGACAAACCACTTAATAGGTTAATCTAATAGCTTCATTTATTGTGGGAAAACTTTCTCACTCGACTAAACACTTATAATCAAAGATTATTTATCTTTCAGAAAAAGAAATTGCTTTTAATGTTACTAGCTGGAAAGTTCTATAGATACCGTCTTACGTTTCAACATATTTGACTACTATAATCCTTAAATGTTGGAAATTGGTTGTAAAACTCCACAAGTTGTAAACTGACTATTAAAGTCTTTCCTTAATTAACTATACTATTTCAGTTTGTTTTATATACTTAATTTAATATACATATATCGATTTCTTTAGTAACAAAGAAAACAGGTAAGTAATCCATTAATTTCAAAAGATAATCTCGCTTGTTAGAAACCTCACAAAATAGGTCGTTATAAACTTTTTCATCACTTCATCTAATAATTAAAAGTGAATGAACGTGGTACAGCGCGGTTCTTGAATCTAACAAATGGGGTAATAAAATCATCGACATGCTTTAATTTTTTTTAGATCGATTCATCTAAATAAATCTTTGACTATTTCTTCCACTATTTCGAGCATATTTGACTTTTTTCAGAATATATTTCAAGAAGAAAGTTCACAAATATGAGTCTCTGAAGTTTGTCATTACTCAAAAGATATAAGAAGTAGATCCTGGTATTTTAAAACGCGTTTCTCAAAATATATGTAAATAAATTCAGTTTTGCCTCA
Source organism: Trichonephila clavata (assembly GCA_019973975.1). Taxonomy (NCBI): domain Eukaryota; kingdom Metazoa; phylum Arthropoda; class Arachnida; order Araneae; family Nephilidae; genus Trichonephila; species Trichonephila clavata. The sequence goes on along the minus strand of BMAO01029592.1, from coordinate 78,222 downwards.
ATGAAAGGAGTAGATATTTTGAACATTTTTTTAAAATGTAGTTTTCTGGTATTTCTGCCTTATGTTAGAAGTACTGTAACCTTTAGCAAAAAAAATTATTATTTTAATTTGTTTTTATACAATAAATTCATAAATTTTCAGTACCGAAGTTTTTAGCACATCTGGTACATATTTAAATAGCTGCACCTCGAGGGTTTAGTTTTCACTTCAAATGAAGAAGATTATTTAAAAATAAATAAAATATTAAAAACACAGTTTTAATGCGCAGGGATTTTTAAAATATGTAAAATGCTACAATATAATGTAAATAAATACAGAGTGTTTAAATTTTTTTAAAAATTGAAAATAGCGCCTTAGTAGAATAAATACAAATATATACTTTATTTTTTAATACAAAATTAAAAGAGTTACTCAGATTGCTTGTTTTTAGTTCTTTACTGGCTGCATGGCCTGGCATTGCACTAGCTTTTTTGAGTACATATTGATCCATGGAAATTTTCCTTTTTCCTCTCGGGTCAGTATTTTCTGATGTGTGTGTATGTGTGATTTATATATTGATGTCATTAAAATTGTCTTTTTCAAAATTTCTTCCACTTTGCGTCGTCAGACAGGTTTCCATTCACAAGAAAACGTATAATGTACATTTATACAAATGAAAAATAATATATTACATACGAAAAAACAATACAGCTTTAATTTATTAAAAAGATTAATTCATACTAATTATCGTTAAATAATGAATGAAATAATTACTACAAATTTCTGCTTTCTACCTGAAGTTTGAGCAAAAGACTATATTAATATTTCCCCAGGGAATTTCCTCTTTCTTCTTAAAGTCATTTAAAATTCCCTGTCTTCTATATTTTCCCCACTTTAGACGTTTTACCCTTTCTACTTTTACTATGAAACCCAGTGGCCAAGTGGTAGCGTGGCGCGCTTCCATTCCACAGGTCTGGGGTTCAAATCCCCGGTTGGTTAAGATTGACTCAGCCTTTCATCCCTTCAGTGGGCTGATAAATGAGTACCAAGCTTGCTTCGGAACTGAACCCTAGGGGTTTCGCGTCATTATGATCACTTGACCGAAACATTCGCACATGCACCCCAGCGCCTAAGGTCACGAAAACTGAGATAGACACAGTAGGCCTTGGTCCTCATGGGCTGTGGTGCCACTTAGTTCAGTTCAGTACTTTTACTTTCCCTCTTATTTCTGAACAGGAAGGGTGAAATAGAAAAAAGGAGTTCTCCAGGGAGTTTTAAATTCTTAAGTGCATTACTTTTAAGTTAATACTTACAAACTTCATACATTGATAGCAAATTAAGGTAATTATTCGACAAAAATTATAAGGAAAGAACAACATAAATGAATCTGCGACAAATGTCTATTACATGGAAAACACAAAAACTTAATCTTTGGTCGGAACGTGGATGATAAAGTCTGATACAAAGGGAGAAAAGTTTCGTCCCGTTTTTTTATATGGCAATGTCATAAAATGTTTAAATCAAATTTTGAGTATTAAAAAAAAAGAAGGGAGGGGGATTTGATTTTTTTTTAAATCATTGATTCTAAGAGAGAAAAATGTGCACTTTTCTAGTAGGGGAGCTCGATTCCTCACAACTATGAAAGAGAGATACAGAGCGGCTGGAAAATTATTTTCATAAAAATGCGTGAAAATTGACTTATTTTGAAAACAAAATCACAAAAAAAATTGAGAAATATCGTTGTTTTGTAAAAAATTTTATACCGAGTCCTGGTGAAATAAGTAGTCTGTCCGATTACGGAATTATTTCTGTGTCTTAATTCGATACGGAAAGAAGGATGGTAACTTTAAAACAATGAAAACTTCAAATATATTTCCCCCGTCCATTCTTCCAAGTCTCTGCGCGGAAAACAGTACACAAGTGTAAAACACTCAAACATTTCAATGTTTTTAATTAATATTTTTTTAACTAATGGCAATTTCAGAATTCAAATGATCAAAATGAATTCCTTAGATCATTTCCCATATCTTAGTATTTTTGGCGCGTATCTGAGTACCGCGTTTTGTGAGAAGATATCCTCACATACATATATATAGACGGAGAGGGACACATACATACATAGATACGTTTGTTTACTAGTAAATTTTAAAAGTGTAGATTTATCATTACTTCTTAAAAAATACCAATACAACAATTTTAAAATGCTCCAGAGTTTCTAAAGTATTCTAAAATATTCCGAATTTTTTTCGACGAATATTGTACCAATTGTTTCAGCACAACATAATTTTCACCTAGATTAATATTGTCCAACAGTAATTGAATAGGGATTATAATTTTATTACAAAATAGCAGATCATTTGAAATTTGCACGCCAAAATTTCTTGCCTTTTTCTTCTTTAGGAACAGATACTAGGAAAAAGGCAGTTGGGTAACGAGGGAGTAACTAGCATTTGGAGGCTAGGTAATACATTTATGTAAAATGAATTTTTCCGATCAGCTTCTTTATATATGTTTCTCAAACCATTGTCAATATATAATATATTGTACAGTATCTCAATAGGAAGCTAAATTATATTTTGTAATAGTTATGTAATAAGTCACGCACATTACTTCTATCATTGAACATTTTGCACCATTATTACTTTCAAATATGTCCTTGATATTCATACAACAAACTGAATTGAGATCATGAATTCCAGTTAAATCAGAGTTAGCTTACGTTTTCCCCGATAATGCTATTTTGAAAATGGAGCGATGGATTGAAATTACATGCTCTAAAATGTTTCCTCTTATAAGGGTTGTTGATCATACAAGAGCTGACATTCTAGTACCACTAATTCCAACAATACGTATGATTATCCTCTCTTGCGTATTGTCTTCATCATCAATGGAATAGTAATGTCGTTTCGAGTCTCTTATTTTATACCTTGTTGATCTTAGGATATTCCAATGTCCCTTTGAAGACTCTTGTGTAGTACTTTCAGTTTCTCTTCCATTAATAATTATCTCCGTGTACGGTTGAGAAATTTAAGGATTACATTTATAGCTAGAAGTCAACGTAATTTCGACAAAGTAATGAATTCAATGCTGAATGTCGAATTGGAGATATAATGTGCATACATTTTCTTTTTTCCATAATTTTAAGTCAAAACATGATTTATTTAAAAAGAAATTTGTAGAAATATATTTAGTAAAATACTCCACGTAATTTATTATTATTATTTTCATTTGATAGTTAACTAGGTTGAATTATTTTTTTAAAATTCCTCATTTTATTAATAACAAGGTGCCTTTAATTAACTTACGGTGAAATAATTTAGTGGTTTAATTAATTAAGGATTAATTAAAATACATTGAAAGCTAATTAATTATTTTTATTTGCTGAATAAACTTTTAAATTTTAACGATAAAAATAAATATAATACATTTGTGACATAATGATATACAATGTTAAATCATTTAATTAGACAAATTTATAGGTTTATATATATTATTACATATATATGAATATATATACACATATATACAAATACAGAGTGTTGCCGAATTCGACCGACAAATTCAGAGGGGGGATAGTAGGTATCATTGCGACGAGAAATTAACATAGAACATGGGATTGGAAACCACGTTTAGTCGGAGTAACATGCAAATGTTATGAAGGGTGTAATGTCAAGTGGAATGTAAAGGGGATATAAGAGGTAAGAAATACATTTATTAGACTTAAGGCAGGTTTACAATACTAACAATGCATCCCAGCTCAACGTCAGAAATTTAACAACAAGTGTTTGAGCAGGAATTTTTAGAAGTTTCGGCCGTGTAGGCATAGCACAACCTACACCGACGGACGAATGGTTATCGGACGCTTTCAAACAAATCCTGTCTGCTGGCAATGTCAACTGGCTATACCTGTCTTGAGGTCCTCCACTGTAAACACTGGCGTCTCATACTTAACCAATTTCAAGTAGTCCACAAAGAAATCCAAGGGATTGAAGTCTGGGGAGAGTGGAAGAAAAACAACAAGTCTACCACATCCAATATACCTTCTGTGATATGTAGCAGGGTGGGAGTAGCGCATTGGAATTGAAAAATGTGCTGGTGCACCATCATACATTAGCCACACGCACTGGTGCTCAGTGGCGGGTACTCTCGGCAGCAACTACGGAAGGATGTGCTTTAGGTAAACAAGGTATTTTAATCTACTGACCATTCGAGTAGTTATGCGTATCCCCGCTTTCGTTTGTCCACTTCCCTTGTCTGGCTCATCATCCTTCAAACGGTTATTATAATCGCAATTTTCACCTATTGAACGGGGTTCTCTACCTAAAGTTCTATGTTGATTTGGCATTTCAATGCTGCCTACTAACACACCTCTGAATTTGTCGGTCAAATTCAGCAACACCCAGTATATATATACAAGGGGTGATCAAATGAAAAGGTACGAAACGACACGGTGGGTACAAATATAGACTTTATTCAAAATATACACCATAGGCCTGAGCCCAACGATCCCACTGATGAACAAGCCGCAGGATTCCTTGTTCCCAAAATTCCTGTGGCTGTGACGAGACCCAGTCCTTCACAGTGTCCTTGAGTACGTCATCCGAGTTGAAGCGCTTTCCTTTCAGGTGTTTCTTCAGTGGACCAAACACATGGAAATCGCAGGGTGACATGTCCGGACTGTAGGACGGATGGTCCACCGTCTCCCATTGGAACGTCCAGTTCCATTTGTGTGACTCTGGAGACGTGTGGACGCGCGTTATCATGGAACAGAACCACACCCTCCGTGAGCAGCCCCGGTCTTTTGTTCTTGATGGACCTGCGTAGGCGTCGGAATGTCTCACAGTACACATCGGAGTTAATGCTTTTTCTGTGCTAGAGTAATTCTGTGCTCGCATCATTTGGACGCCACTTTTTATAAAAGCCTTTGCTCTCTCCTGCGCATGCGGGCACACCCGCGCATGATCCGATCCTAGTCAGAGTCTCCAATGGCATCCCGAGATGTCTCGCTACATTCTCCCTTGGCGGAATATGCAAATATTTAACTGTTTCATTTTTATGTCGTTTCGTACCTTTTCATTTGATCACCCCTTGTATGTGTGTGTGTGTGTGTGTGTGTGTGTGTGTGTCAGTGGCGCAGTGGCGTAATGAACACTCCCACACTGGATGCGAAGCCTGACTGAGGCCAAGTACATTTGGTTTTGCAATTCTTTGTAAGATCTGGCTTGAAGCCCAAAACTTGAGTTTGCAGGGATGTTCCGATATTCTCCGGTACGCCACTGAAATGTGTGTGTTTTTATATACATATATATATTTCCTTTACAAGCTTATTTAAAATTAGTAAGGTAAACAGCTAGGAATTAATTTAGAACATTTAAATCTTAAGGAATATTTCAATTTCAACATTAATAAGAAAAAATCCAACATTTATATAAGGAATTTATATTGTTCGATTACAAAGATTTTTTTAAAGAAATGTCTTGCTCAATATCCTGTTAAATTTCACCTTAAGCTGCATCCGCTTATCTATCTAAGAGTAAATTTATCACGAAATGTTTTAAAGGATATGAACTTCAAAAGCAATTTCGAAACTTTATATACGAATATTGTGAAACCTCAAACTTTGCAGGATTATGTTTCCGCTTCAAATTTTAAACATAACGCCTATTCCTAAGAGAAAATAATAGCTATTTTTATTTCCTTTTGGAATATTTCTATGTTTTGGAAGTTTTTTTGTAATACAAACATTAAAATAAACATGAAAGCTTAAAGTAAAAGTTCTATAAATTCTATACATTTTCAAAATTTCGCTGAATTCCGTGAAATGTATAACATAGAAAGAAAGAGTAATAAAATATTTCTAAGAATTTTCATGTTGAAAGTAATGCTATACATTTTGAGAACAAATATTACATTTTTTTTTTGCCAATGTAAGAAATATTTTAATCGGTTCTATTTCTAGTATATAAAATTGTATTTCATATAAAGTTTCATTGCATGAATTTAATGAAACCATTGCAAAGCTACCTGAATTATATATGCTTCTTAAATTCTGTAAAGAGTAAATTTCATATATTAATATCCAAATATGGCATAAATTGAATTTTATTTATAAATATAATTCTAATTAAAAAGTCTTAAAAAAATTGTCACCTTTTTTCCACTATTTCAAATTCAAAAGAACATGACTGACAAGTAGTATAAAAACTTACTTAGGAAATTAAACTTTTTTCTAGATCTTCCATATATTTTTCTTTCTTTTTATCTAATAAATGTGTCAAACTTGTTCCTTTATATCTATTTTTATTGAATAAAAGTACGTATGAATATAGCATGAGTTTGCATAAAACTCTATATAAGACAAACATAAAATATATTCCATTTTGTTTTAAGATGTTCAGCCCTCGTAAAATGGCATTTGTCTTCCATAAAATCATTCTTATGTTTTTCAAGTGAATAATAATTTCAAATGATATTTTCACGAGCAAATTTTTAATCAGTACTAATTAAAATAAGTAATTAAAATTATGTTGAATTTCGTTAATTCAATTTAATATACAGTAATTTTCTTGACATATATAACATCCATTGAAATAATATTTACTCAGAAATGTGAAGACATTTATAAGAACTTGAAACAATAACCCAAACACGTAAAAATGTACAGTAGAGCATCGTTTATTCAAATCAATTGCGACCGGACACCGTTCGGATAACCGAAAACCGAATACGATCCATGCAGTATATGATACTGGACACTATACAAATATTGAAAATCATCACATGCGGGAAACGTGCTTGAAGAAAAAGCCAAATTGGTGCAAAATGTCGCAATTTTACCTTGATTGTAGAAAATAATCACTTGTTTTTCGCTGTACCATTGTACACTTTCGTTTTTTCACTGTAAGGTCTCTGATTCGCTTCAACAGCAATAGAGTAGGACAGCACTCTGATTGTTGTTCGTACCACTCAATAGCTGTCTCTAACGCAGAAAAAGCATCAGAATTTGATGGAAACTTGCTATATTCTTTGTAGTTGTACTCGTCTTCATCCATTTCATCGTTGACAGGATTGGATTCTTCTTGCACGGAAGTCACTATCTCGTCATTATTTAGCATTTGAAATCCACAGTCTTCTGCATCGTATGCCATCCAGGTTTCTACATCAACAAAACTCAACAAAAGAGCACGTATATACCCCCTCCCCTTCCTTGAAAACTAACTGACCTAATACTCCGCGCAGATGTTTACCAAATCACACAACTGAAATTCCCCAAATATCACGCATCTTGGGTTTTCCCGTCATGTTTGGCCTCACAGGAAACAAATGTTGAGCATTGTACTGTTCGAAAGCGTATCCTGACTTTGGTTCGGATATTTGACGTTTCGGATAATAAACGTCCGGATAAACGACGTTCTACTGTATGTGGGGAGGGGGACAAAAACATAAGAAAAATATGTCAGATTTCCTTGCAGAAATAGAATGATAGAAGAAAAAAAATGTTTTTCGTCCAGCCAAACTGGCACTTTAATTTAGAACAACTCCACTCCGAAAATAAACGTTACTACTAAATAGCATACAAATAGTCAATGGAGATGTTGCGGACAACATTTCAACAGGACGTAATTCTTGAATTATAGTCGCGTAACTATAATACTTTGAAATCAAAAGATTCTAAGTAGTTTTCTTTGACAAATTTAAGAGGTTGCATCTCGCTCAAGAGAAGTATTCATTATTATATATTTTTTAGCTTGTTTTGTCCGATTATATTGCTTACTTAGTTTTAACTTTTAAATTCATAAAAGTAAATTATTGTGAATTCCTAATTGTGAAATTACATTTTGTGTCCAATTTTAATCCATATTGTCTTCGGATCCGCTCGAAAACCTCGACGGATAGCTGAAATTACGCCTCAACCAACATGAGTAGAAGATACTGCAGCAATTATATAAAACTTTTAAAGGAGAGTGAAGTATGGGATTTTCACCTTTGTTAACATCCTTGAAATGCAACATCAAATACAGTAAAGCATGTATATACCTCAATGTGATTAAAATGTAATATAAGAATTATGTTAAAATACATTTTTTAAAATATTTTTCTTTAATTGTAGGATAAAACTATTTTGTGTGATTTCTTTAAATGTCTGATGTGTGTATATAAAATAATTTAAATATTTACTTCATAATGACTCTGAAATAGTAAATAACAAGGGGAAGAAAACTAAGTTATAAGCTAATTAAAAATGTTCCTACTCATTAAATAGTGGATATATATTGAATGAAGGTTCAATAGCACTTTTTGAGTCAAGATTCGATGTCTGGATGTAATTACTGAATAGAAAAGGTTACCCGAGTTTTCGGTATAATGACCTTATATTGCTTTTAGTTAGAACTTCTACGACGGAACATGGTCATAAATGGTCATCAATCCTAAATCATATATATTTTACCCGTCTAGAGTGACTTTTATTCCTTTTCATTTACCTCAATATAGGAAAAATCCTATGAGTTTCTTCTGCAATGCCATAATTGTTGCCAATAATATTATAAGTATTGTTATTTCTTTTGTTCTTGTCTTTGTTATATTAAAGGGCATAGTTATCTACAATGTTATTATAAATGTAATTATGTTTTTTTGCTGCCGTCTTGCAAGGCAGGGTGATTCTTAGTGCATCATCATCTTACCCTTTAGCATGCTCAGTGGCGTAACGTGCACTCCCAACCCCCAGGATTATAGATGGACCAAATCTTGACTGATGCCAAGAATGTATTTAACCAATTTATAAAATATCAAAGACAAAACCTGAGTTTGCAAGAGGGGACCTCGTGTTCTCCGTTATACCACTGAGTATGCTTTTTAAATATTCAGTTGATGATTCTGAAATGTCAGATTTTATTTGCATGGAATGTTTGTCTCCTGTTTTTCGTCATGCTTTTGTTTGTGGCATAACCTCGTTTATAGTTATATTGTTATTGTTAAAGTCATATTTCAGCAAGGAGATTTTCTAAAAAATTTCCGTTTTGGTATTTGCTTTGAATTTTATAAGGATATGAATTTAGCCGATATTCTTGTAATTTTTATATGATTATAAACTAGGAAATAATGCTGCCAAAGTTACTCGCAATAAAAACCAGATGTTTGGAAAGAATACTGTTAACGATTGGAAAGTGCAGCGTTGGTTTAAACACTTTCGGTTTGGTGATTTTTTTCATACATAATGAACCGTGTGGAAGACCCAAAATATCTGTGAAAAATGATGGTCTGAAAGCATTGGTGGAAACAAATCTAACTGTATCTGTTATATTGACAGTACATTGATAAAAATGCATTAAAAATTTTAAATTATCCACCCCCCCCCACATCACTTGCTTTTTGACAGTTAATTGGCATGGACTAATACTTCTCCACGACAACGGTGGGTAGTCGAACAAAACAATTTAAAAAATAAATGAACTACAATTTAATCGCCTGATTGGAACATCTGCTCATGCACCTCGGGGCCCAAGGACACGTATACTGAGATGGGCACAATAGGTCTTGATACTCATGGGCTGTTGCTCCACTGAGTTAAGTTAAAATATAAAATGTTGTACAGCACCCAGATTATTCGTCGGATCTTTCGCCAACTGACTTCCATTTTTTCAAACATTTTGAATAGTTTTTCCGGCTTAAACAGCCTGAAAAATTCATGTCAAAATTTATTCATTCTAAAGATCGGAATTTCTTTAAGACAGACATCTATGCATTAAACTCGTTGAGAAAGGTATATTGAAGCAAATGGAGCACATTTTGATTAACCCCTTAATTACCTCGGCCGTATATATCCGTCTCGCTCAAATGGTGTCTTAAATACCCCTAACGTATATATACGAGTTAACGAAATACGATTCTTTTCTATGCTGTGTTATCACTACAACTAATCCGAAGGCTTTGGAATGCAATAAAATGATGTTGACAATGTTTGCGAAGACGTTACTTATTATTTCAGAGAAACATTTGCTGATTTGTGCCTTTTCTTCCCCTTCCTCCTCCAATACCCCATATACGCTCGCCTATGTGAAAAACAGTGGCACTGGAAGCGAATCGTGTAACTTTTAATTGACAGTTAAAAGGTTAATAAACAGCTTTTAAAAATGATTTACAATTTTACATATTCATTTAAAAATCCGACATTCCTCACGCAATCCATTTACCAAAAGGTTCTTTAAAATATTCCGATCAATTTAACATTTGAACATTCTCACAAAATTTCATTGTCAGTAGTGCATTAATTATCTCTTATACTGCGTAGGAATAATACTAATAATAATATAATAATTTATTATCATATTTAGTGCATATTAAACATACGAAAAACTTAAAATGGTTTGATTATATAAGCTAATGACATATAAAAAAATAAAACGCTTAGCGAAAAATTAGCTTAATAATAAAGAAAAGACATAGTAGTAATACAATTGCAAATAATGCCATCTTCGATGGCTAATAATCCTGCATTCAAACTTAGGGTCATAATTAAGCGTATGCTTATATTTAATGTTAAATGAAGGGAATAATCAAACCCCAGCATTGACTGGTATACTAGACATTAAAATTATTCCCTTTTAATCAAGAGGAAATTAAGCATAGAAAAAGAAAATTTTTCTAATTGTTCCAAAAGAGCAATTTTTTTCATTTATAATAAGAATAGTTAACTAGAAATTAAGATAAAAAAGATGATTATCTTTGATGAACAGTTTTCATCATCGGACAAAAAGTAGTATATGCTTAATTTTTTATATCCTTTTAAAGCCATAAGGATTTAATTAGCTTTCTTTTAATTAACGTTAATGTTGAGTTACGCAAAAAACCAATTAACGAATAAGTTCCTATTTAGTTACTTAATTGGGGTTGAATAGCTGCATAATATTTGAAAATTGAAAAATTAATTTTTGTTTATATTGGTTTTTGTTTTTCTTGGAGTTTTTGTGTTTAAATATTTGAAACATCAAACAACTTAGAGAATGAAATGACATCTCTTAGCTACAAACTATATTACCTTATTATCATTCCAACATTTCCAACCTATCATTCTATTCTTTAAAAATAAGTAAAAAATTTACTACTGAAACGGGTAAATTTATTGAGTAAATGCTGGAATATACTGGTATTGCTAATCATCTATAATTGATATTTCAGTGTATAATTGTACCAAAATGTGTGGATACTTATAATTTTTTTTCAAATAGAGTTAGGGGGCACAATATTTTTAAATTACAATCATGAGTTTTTCATTGTAACATGTTTGGAATCCAAAAAAGAACAACCTAAAAAGGAGAATTAAGGGCTTCAAACTAAGACTTCAAATTATTCCTTTTTGTACACTGACAATCAGAGAAACTGAATGCAGGCAATCATGATTATTTATTAAATATTGAAGTTGCATCGATTAATTTTGTACGTTATAGATATCTCATAAAAAAGTTTACGACTTGATAATAAGATTCCTATTATTCTTGCATAGTGGTTTTAAATTTAAATGACTAAATAACTCACCTTAGAATATGTCTCGTATTAAAAGGACATAATTGTAGTGAATGTATTGTTAATAAATGGACGCGGTGGCTTTAGCTGGTATATTTTCTCTGATCTCTGCATGTATGCATTCACCTCTTTTTGGGGGGATAAAAACTTTCCATATAAATTCATGTAGAAAAACGTTAAGCGTCCTGATGTAAAATTTAATACATGTACCATATTATCCGAAACCCGTAAGGGATTTAATAAATAACTATTTTTGGTTTGAAAAAAAGGTTAAAGATTGAAAACTGTACAAATTTTGATACGCATACGAATGATACATAGAGTTACAATTTTATTGCGCAATGAAACTTAAAATATATAGAAATATAATTCTTACGTGAAATTAAGTAGCGCAAGCAAAAAAAATTTGTTAAGGTATCCGACTATCCTAAAATTGTGAATTTTGCCAAAAATTGACAAAGTTTTCATGACTTTATTTTATAGACCATCTTATTAGCTTTATAAAAATACTAAGTTTATTATTTTCCGTTCACGAACAAACACTACAAGTGTTTTAGTAAAAGCACATGCCATTATTTTAAGCAAGATGTCATACTTTAAAACGCGTTTTACTCAAAATGGTTTTTTTTTCTTTTTTTTTGAAAATGCGCAAACGCGGACAGAGATTGCTCAAAAAGTCTTAAAAATAATCAACTGAATTTTTTTGAGTATATTCTGTGTAATAGTAGAAGTGTTTTAGCTATCAGATTTATCAATCTCTGTTTTATTACAAAATTTACAGTCCCTTATGTTAATATAATCATTGTTATTTTAATCAATTTCATGTGTTAACTAATATAAAGTGCTCTAGTTTTGTAAAATTAAAATATCTCGTATCTTGAAGGTCATTCCGAAAATGAATAACAGAGCAACACACCATAATTGAAAAGTTGAAAATTAGCTCATATACTTTTGGTACAGAATGGGCCCCGTTTATGTTATTTTTTGTAAATGTTTACCAATTTTTGCCCATTTTAGTAATATTAATTTCTTTTTCTCTTCTTATTTTTAGCATATATTTCTTAAAATGTTCTAAGCAAATCTAAAAACCACAAAAAATCCGAATATCTCCATTTTTTTTAAAAAAGTTATCGCAAGTAGTTGGATACCTTAAGCCAAAATTAAAAAATGCAAAATAAAAATTAAAAATGGAAATAAACTATAAATGACGGTTAAGCGACAGTTTTGTTAAACATGTTGTTGTTGTTGCTTATGCCACCTGATCGACAGTAACGTCAGATCATGGTCCACGAAATTCATCGCGGCTTGGGGCTAGAATTTTACGCCTGTCGTTAGCCTAAGCTTTGAGCCCCCCAAGAGGGTGAAAGTGCGATTTTGCTCAGGCAACACGATAGATGGCGACACCGTTCGGACCCACAGATTTAACGAGCAAGTTCTCCATTTTGTATTCTGTGGGCATTTGATGGCATCGGGCATCGAACCCAGGCCTTCCGGTCTGGAGTCCGGTGCTCGAACCACTAGGCTACCCACGGCTCCTGTTAAACATGTATTGTGAGATAATAAATTGAAATACTTTGAAAATGAATGCGTTATTTAAATGTAATACTAAATATGTTGGAAGAGTTGTCGAGTTAGAATGGGGATGGGGTGAATTCCACAGGAATTTTTTACTGCAATATAGCAATGCGTAGTAAGATAAGCCGAAGATTATTTTTTCTATTCCCATCTCTATACCACGGGCACATTTCTTGAAATATTCATAATTAAATTACAAAAAACGTTTTACTTTTTTTTAATTATATTTATGCTTAGTTTTTTTTAAAAAATTTCAATGAGCTGCTAAATGGTGTTTTATCCTTGCAGACCTATTACATTCCCCGGGAGTTGGTATCTCTTTTTAGTGTGGAACACTTTAGGTGGATACCAATCGCCGAAGGTAATTTTGACGCCCAGTTTTCTCCACTGAGGGAGGCACCTGAGTTCTGACTATGCGAAACAGTACTAGGATTTAATTTTGCCGAGAGCACCCAAGACAAACAGGCACTCGAGAGTTCATTTACACGCCATACAATCATACGATATGGCTGCTGTCTATTTTCTGTATCATGAAAATCCACCGACTTGGGCCGGTACAGAACCCGCAACCATAGGTAAAGAAGGCCAGTGACAAACCAACCATGTTACCCAGCTGGCTTTTATGCCTAGTTTATTGTGTATATATTTATGTATATTTATCCGAATCATTCTGTACCCTTACACAAAGCAATCATTGGTTTATTTAAAATAAAAACCATTCATTTTCAATGTTCGTCATATAAAAATGTTAATGTGTTCCTTAAAAGTATTTAATGCTATTATAAAACTATTTCATGAAAAACATTCTTTGTGTCTTATTTACTAAAAAACAAATACTAAGTATTAAAATACTAATCCTGTTTCTAAACATTTTTGGATACAAATGTCTAGAGTATAATTTAAAAACACTAAAATTGTGGCATTTATTTTTCACATTTTTTCCCTCGCAAATTGTATTCTCTTAAGCTTATACCTAATCAACCGTATCGCAACTATTTAATACCTTGTACATTAAATTTCAGATACCTTCGCAGCAGAAATGCATTTCAAAAAAGGGAACAGGAATTACAGAAACATTATCATACTTTTTTAATATGATGCGGTAAATCTTAATCCCACAAAAATGCCATTTGCATACTTTTTACGCTGACACTCCCAAAGGATTACTTTTGGTGAGTAGCTTCCAAAAAATGTTCTTTCAGATTTCTTTATCCTACATCGTCTTAAGAAGTTTTAGAAAGAATTTAATGAAGAAAAACCCAAGTCTTTGAAACATAATTTTTTTGAACTTCCAAAGAAAATTAAAATACTTAATGTTTCCTTTTTTTTTTTTTACTTTGTTGTTGTTTTGTAGGAAGGAAATTGCTTCTGGTTTTCTTGCAACGTGTTTTCTGAGTGAATGAGTTACTTTTTTAAAAAAAATAAAAATAAAAAACATTCTTTTTTCTTCTTAATTAAGGTTACTTAACACGTTGAGTGTTATGCTCCAACAAATATCTAATCTTCCGTGTCGTTTTATTGATGACAAGACATTTCTAATTTCTTAATTTTTTTTTTTTTGCGGTACACTTAAAATTGAATATTTTTTAAACAAGATTAGCTAAAAATGTTGAAATAAAAAAAGGAAATTTAAGAAATGATTTAATTTCCATATATATTGAATTTTTGGAACCACTGCCATTATACATGATGGCGGCGGTAGCCTAGTGGTCAATGTAATGGACTCGTGGCTGGTATGTTATGAGTTCGAGCCAAGTACCCCTGAAGACCCACCCTTCAGAGAGCGCCGATGCATGTTAAATATGTCGAGGCTCAAACGTAATCCCATTGGGCTGGTGTGGAAGTTAAGAAAGGGGGTGCCAATTCAGGTTTCGTCCTCGTTCATGGTTCAAAATTACAAGGTCCGTCGCCAAAAGCCCTCGTGTAGATAAATAATGTGACGTTAATATTCACTCACTAATTTACGTTTACTAAATACGACGTTGAGCATCAGTCTTTTGATGCATGTAGCAGCAAAATTAGCCATGTGTTTACTTTTCGGCTGACTTTGTGTAATGTTTCAATTTCAATTAACATCGAATCATTTTTATTTTGCACCAAAGGATATCTTCAACGTGCATAAAAAAGTATAAAGATACATTAAAAATTAACTAAATCTATGATATCACCTGCTACCGCCACCATGTCGATCCTCTCAAAAGGGGAAAAACCCCGTTTATCAAGGATGCGAAAAGAAGAAGCAACGCCATCTAAGGAGGATTCCATTAACTACGCTCACTACAATAGCATATTATTAAAGGAATTTGAATAATAAGTGCCAAATTCATGGTACAAACTTTAAGGTTAGATACAGGAGTGTAAGGGCACAAGTAACGCGGTGAAGCAGCAAACAAGGGGAATAAAAGAAAAGAGAAATGGAATTATCGGTTGGTTGCGTTGCCGGTATGGGGCAGTAGATGTCTTGCCGTCATTCAACATGATGCATCTCAGTAGGGGAAAGTGTCATACGCAATTTGCTGACGACTACAATGGGAGACTTAACGTATGCCAAGAAATCAGTCATGCATTACTAGTACAGCCGTGCAAATGGAAACGGCAGAGTTGCGCTACGAATGTATCACTTGCAGTTTCCTGATCGACGAATGCCGGATCAAGTAATTTTTTAGTGGTTACATCGTCAACTTCGTGAAACACGTTCGTTCCACGTCACCAGACATGATGCTGGTCGACGAAGAGCTGTACGCAGTCCAAGCCTGGAAGAAAGCATCTTAGATGGTTGTGGCTGATAGACCCAAGCACAAGATCTGTTGCTCATCACATAAGTGTGAGCCATCAGACCGCTTGTAGGAGTGTTAGATGAAACTCGCTTACACCCCTTCCATTTTCAGTGAGTACAAGCTTTGAATCCGGCGGTCTATCTTCTCCGACTGCCAATGGATGGCACAGCAATGTGCACTGCAGCTGGACTTAATAGCTCATGTGCTGAACAGTCATCAACAGTTATTGTAATTATAACACCTGTCAACGACGTTTTTAATAAACACTTTGTTTTTTCTATTTGTCTCTTGTTTTTTGTGTTTGTACTTCAGCGCGTCACTTGCTCCCATACATTTATATGCAATAAATGATTGTTACACACAATGTCCTGTACCTACCCTTAAAGTTTGCACTTTGAATTCAGGACCACCCTGTATGCTTTTATTACCTGATATAGATAATTAAATAAAGCAAAATAACCTTGTTAATTTAAACTGTATAATGTCATCTTTCGCTTCCACGCTGAACAACATTCTTGTCATTTAAAAATATATCACAATCCACGATACTTCAAAAACAACCATACGAAAGCATAATCTCTCAATAAAATTATTTAACTCTATTTAAATGACAATGGGTCTGTAAGAACACTTCTTCAAAATAGCCCTTGCTTCTCAGAATTGTAATCTTCTTTGCATTTAAATATCCTTACCGAGGAAAGTAATTGGATTCCTATCTCATTACACAAATCCCCTCCACCCCGTTTCTTTCAAGAGATGCTTATAAAGGGGGTTAACGTCAGGCACTGTTTCATTTTCTCCTTTTAAGAACTCACGTAAAGCGTTTGACATGCAATTCAATTTCGAAAATGGCTTTTTCACTATTCAAATCACGGAACGGTGCATGAAATATTAACGAAGTAATGATGAATAAGATATCAATGCTTGCGTGCTCTTCAAAAGCAAATCTCGTTATTTATAGAAAATGAAAAGGTAGTATCTTATATTTGTCTACGAGTTCCAAATACACGATTATATATTAAATCGATGTTAGAAAAAGAGGATTAAATATTTATTTTTGAAGATCATTTGAATTGGAACACTTCTAAGGATTTCAACATCTTTTATATACAAAGAATGAAGAAGGTATATAAATATGTAAAAGGGACTGAATAAATATATTTACAAAATAAAAAATTTTGGGTGCAACATCCTTTCAATTTAGCCTTCTAAAGTAAGTATTTTTAATTTTATAGAATAAGCTATTTTTAAGTATTTAACTAGTTATTTACAAAGTTTATTAGAGCAATATATATCTCTGTATAACGAATGAGAAAAGGAAGTTAAGCAATTTTAAATTTAGACGGGTTATATATTTAGATTGCAATATTATTCTGATAGATATTTCATCGTAAAAAAAATCGTAGTAATAAACATAAAGTAATAGGTTCGCAGTATATAATTCCAAAAAGTATTATGCTTATGTAATTTTGTGATATACAGAGAAAAAAATGAAGCATATATGTATATATATTGCCTAGGAGTTTGGTATTGTATTATACTTACACCTGTACCTTGTCTAGAGATTTTCTTAATCGTGTGGAAAGGAACTGCTCTCAAGCTCTTGGTTTACTTAAAAAGTGTTCGTATTATTAAAAAATGCAACAGTCCCTCTTTTTAAAAAGTTTAAACTCCATTTGTGCGTGTGTGTGTGTGACAACTTGATATAAATTTCTAAATTTAAATTGTCCTTAGCAAACATTACTTGAATTTTTTTGTCCTTACTTGACCTTACTTGAACATTACATATCTCTGTCCGTGTATCTTAATTACGAATACCATTTTTTGAAGCCCTAGTCACATTTTATATCTTACTTTTAATAACAACTTGCATGCAAAATTTCTAGATATTGAAATATAATTAAAAAAATAAAGTACTTAATACTAATTTTTATGACAAAAGAGATGAATTTAAATTCAATATTGTCAAAGTACCTCACTGGGAAAGTAATATATATATATATATATATATATATAATATATATATTTAATATTCAATTAACTAATTAAATTATATGCAACGTAACAAATTTCTTTTTTCAAAAATATTCCGGAAAAATAAGAAGTTAAAAAATGTATAGATTAAAAACACTCAATTAGTTTTATTAATGGTTATCTGCATAAGGAAGTTCTAAATTGTGTGTATGAATTAAATTCTTATTTGTAGATTTATAGTTTTCTATTATTAAAGAATATGTAGTTAATATTCATATTTCCAAGTATTATCTACTTTTAATTACCTACATATTAATTTCATAAATGGCATGGCAGTAGTTCCTAAAAATAATATATTCCAATAATTTATTTTAACCTTAATATTCTAGTGTAGATAAATACATAAATATTTTTCGTGTTACATCTATTAAATTCGAATATTTAACTTTATTTACTCAGTTTATAATATTTAAAACAAATAATTGTATGCATATTGCTATGCTACAATTTGGCCAGTATTTTACAGCTTAGAATATGTATTTTTTAATCCTAAATCTGGCAATAACTTGTTTGCATTTGGATCGTTGTATCCTTGTGATCCTAACATTTAACACAAATTTAAGTAAGTTACCTTTTTTTTTTATAAATGATTTAGAACTTCTATAAATTATTTTCAACAGCATTTCACTCAGTGCTATAAACAGAAAGAGGGAAGGTTGACTAGTCTCAAAAATGGTTTGTTCTCCCTTTTACATAGATTATTAAATGCTGTCCTAAAAGTCAGCATTGCATATAATACTAAAGCTTCTAAATTTTTCAGTTTCCAATATCTTTTTTTTTCATGCTTCTTTCTTTGGTGTTCAAACATTCAATCTCTCTAGTAGAGAATATTAAAACTGTGCATATGTATGTATATATATATATATATATATATATATATATATTAATATTCTAAATAATAAAATAGTATTCACAATTAAAAGCATAACCCAAATTATTTTGATATTTATAATTAAAAGTACATATAATATATTAATCTGTTTATGCTAATAAAAAACCATTATTAAGGAGTTAATAAAAAAATGAAGGTACAGTTCTCCCATGCAACCCCTCAGCAACTGATGTCTAACTCTTATTTTTCTTTTAGGTGCGTCTTCAAACAATATATAAATTTTATTAGTTCTCTTTTAAAAATAAAATATATAAATCTAACGTAAAAGTAAGTTTTCTTGTTAATTATAAATTAATGATTAAAAATTCATTCCTTAAAGCAAATCAAAATACAAATAATACACAGATAATTTTTTCTCCTAGAAAAAATTTCTTGAAATAAATCTCACAATTTTAAAAGTATGTTGCTATACATCTTATTATTTTTTATCTCCACGTATATATATTTGGGAATGATTATTTCAACGTTCGTGTTAAACTAACTATTATGTGAATAAAACATAGGTAATTTATTTGAGTTTACTGAAGTTCTACTTGTACATTTGAAATGGACAAAGATCCTAAATGTGAAAGTATTGTTAGCTCTACCCTATTTATATATAATACAAAAAAAAAAAAACAAAAGAGAACCCTTTCTAAGATAATTTAATAGAATGACACTTATATCAATATAATTTGTTTTATTAACCCTTTATCTACCAACGGTACTTATAAGCACCACTCATTTTAAAATTATATAGAATAACCATTTTTATACGAATACTCTGACGATACTTAGAAAGAATATTCTTTTAAATCCACTCTTCTAAGATATATGGCAGCACGGGTTCTATGATGAGTATTTTAGTGGGGAAGGGGATTATAGTTTTCATAGCAGAAGTTGCGTTTCCAGCTGACATTTTGATCGGATTGCGAAGAATTGTCATTTTTGTTCCAAAAAAGTAGTTAATGCCAAAAGGTAAGTGTGTCTTATTTTTTTTTATATTAAAAAATACCTAAAAAAACGATTTGACTATTTACTTTAAGATAACTGTGTGTATAATTAATTTTACAGTGTGTATAATTAATTTTACACTGTGTATAATTATTTTTACAGTTGTGGTACTTATAAGTATCGACAGTACACTGGGTGTCGGAGCAAGAAAACAGCTTTTTGATTTCTTTATGCGTAACTGAGATTTAGCAATAATAGGAGATTTTCAAGGTGCTATTCTTATTGTTATTTTTCCTTTTTCTTAGAGTGCCTGTAAAAAAGGAAGCTCATTCTTCAAGAGGCTTTGGATTTAGTACAGAACCTATCATCTGAAATCAGTGATATACTGATAGATGACTTTTCAGATGAAGAAAACCCAACAAATAATCTGCTGGAATTTTCGTTAGATTCGTAAGATGACGATCAAGAGACAGAACAAAAGACCCAAAGTGCAGTAGTTCATGTTAAAAAAATACTGCATTTCCTTCCCCAGGAAGCAGTGCTTTAAAAACATTCAACCAAAACATCACTCAAAATGCACATCGTGTAATGAATTTTTATGTATTAATGAAAAGATAAACAGTTTCTATGAATATCATCAAATTAAGTGTACGCGTAAAACTTTTTTATGTGCATAAAATGTAAATAAATTTTTAAAATCTAATAAACTTTTTTTAAAAATATTTTGTGCTCTAAAGTATTAGTGTTCTCTGGTTATTTAGCATTTTTAAGAGTTAAAACTGCGTTAAAAAAGTCATTCAATCTTTTCTTATTGTGAGAATATATTAGACCTTTGTGGACTGACAGTACATTATAATACCAATTTAATTAATTAGCACTAACGGCTTAGTTTCCCAAAGTTGAGTATTTTATTTATGTATATCCCTTAATTTCCAATGTATTGATTCACAAAAAAATATTGCATGAAAAAGTTGCAGTAAATCATAATGTAGTAGAGATGAAGGGTTAAGAACACACGTTAAAAGAAGAACATTATTAATGGACTAGTTTCTTTTCCGATCTAATTCTGCTAATTTTTTCGGGATACAACTCGTTGTTAAATTTGTATCAATGGATCATTGAATCAATATTATAGAAGAAACCTCTTTGAAAGAAAACAAAGCAACTCTCTAATCAACATCACAGAATATTCCAATCCAAAATATTTTTAAAAATAATCAATACGCTATGCCATGTCTAAACAATAAACAACATTATTGTCTTTAGCTCATTCGCTTTCGTGACAACGACATGAAAACCCCCATCATTACTCCATTACGAACCTATTCATCATACTGCATTTCTAAAACTCCTACCGTTTCGCGAATTGAGGATGCATAAAATAAATAACTTTTCTATTATCGCGAAATACAACAGTTTGTTTTCAAAACAGCTTTTGCTTCGATGGTGTGAGCCTCGTATTTGGAAGCGAGAAAATGATACGATCGATGGAACTGTGTTCAATTCAAAAGGGTCAAACAAAAGAAAGCAATAATAAAAGAGTAAGACCCCTCATCACCCGCATCTTCTCTACCCGGAAGTATTCCTGCACATGCGCACATTCGACTTGTTTTCTAATAAATTTCTTTGGAGAATGGGGTTGCTACACATTATGTGTTCTTATGGAACATTTTATCGTACATCGATGTATTGGTAAAATTTTATCTTGACAATAGAGAAATACATAAGAAGGAAGCCTAGGAAATATGAAATGATTTATTCGGAATCTAATCATTTTATCATGTTTCCTTCTGATATATGCAATTCGTATACTTCAAACAAGCAGTTCTTGCATGAATAAAATATTATGAAGATAGAGGTCTCTCCAGAAATGTAGGATTTTTGTGCGAATTTATTTTTTTGTGTTTAGGAACAAGCTTAGCTGAATAATTTAGGTTAAATTTTATTCATCGTAAAGTTTTTTTTTCTTTTATCACACTTAATTATTCAAATTATCCAGAATATCAAGTAATAATAACTACCTTGATTGATAAATTAAAATTGGAATCTTTAGGATGATGTTACTATGGAAATTAGTATTATTTTGTTTCATCAATCTTTGATGAAGTTCTGGTGTGTTTTAGATAGTGCAGAAAGTATTAATGTATTAATACGTATGTGTAATGTCCTTTATGTATTAATGTTATTCGTAAATTTAATTCTGGAAAAACATTATATATGACATAGTTTATTAACTGTAAAAAAACTCACAAAAATTACTTCAGTCTTAAAAACATTTTTAATATTTAATATCACTCTAACAAAACTATTTTTAACCTAATAAACAACATTTCTTTTAGAATGATTTTTTTCTTAACCTTTTTTAACTAATTTAAATTGGTAAAAAATGTCAACAATTTTACCCAATGTTAATTTCGAATTAATGTAGTAAAAAAATTTTTTCTAGCTGTTTAAAAAGGAAGACAAATAAATGCCAAAATCAACTATCTCCAGGACTCATATGTATCATTTTTTTCCTTGTAATTTTTCAAATAATCGATGAATCAAGAGCAAAATTGTTCATATATTTCCTTTTAAAAATGTATTATTTTTGGCAAAGATAATAATTTTAACTCATTTTATTTACGATACTTCTAATTTTACTTTTAGAAATAACTAAAATACAAAAATTTAAATAAGAATACCTAAGTCTTATTTAGATAACAACCATCATTTCATTAGTTAAATATATTATAAATATAATTTATATAAGAAAATAAAAAAGAATTTTAAACATTCTTAATTAAAATTTCATAAAATGTATCTCATGTGCTTAATTTTGTTGGTCCTTTTTCTCAGTTATTACTCAAATATTTTTTTTAGTTTAACACTTAATTTATAGATCGATCAATTAGTTTTTAATTTGAAATCTTATTTACATTAATTTTATCTTATTTATTCAATATTCATTATTTTATAAACAATTAGCATGTAGAAAGATATGTGAGTTTAATACAAATAAATCATAAACTGTATTCATTTATCTTAAGTAAAGCAAATTGTTTTTGTTTTAATTCAAAACATTGAAAAAATGTTTAGAAGGGAATAATTGTAAACAAAATATGTATACAATAGAAAAATGGATACTTTAACCAATTAGTAGGTCACGGATTCTTACTATGTTATCTTAAAACTTACTAATTGAATTCTCTCTAAATATTAACACAACACAACAAAACTCTTTTAAAATGAAAGAAACCTTTCTACTTGTTAACAAGTAATATAAAAAGAATTTTTTAAGTCAATTCCGTCTTTGAATGGAGGAATAGAAAATGTTTCATTAACGATTGAAAATTTGAACAAGACATACATATATATATAGGGAGAGAGTGAACTAATTGTAGGAATTGAAAAAAGAGCATGATTGGCCTGCATTGCTGTAACAATGCACACCCGGTTTGGCTAGTTTGGTTAAAAAACTGGTTTTCGACGCCAACTTTTGTCATTGTTTTAAACAGTTACATTGTGTTACAACAATGGAGACGAATCTAAATTGGCGTCGAAAACTGGTAATTAATTTAATTAAATTAATGAATTAATATTTGAAAAAAAGCTTTATTAACATCAAGTATTATCCAGTACAGCTTTAAAATATTTATTTGAACTTGATTGATTGAATAGAAAGTATTTTATTAACGATTGAAAATTTGAACAAGATATATATATATATAAAAGAGAGAGAGAGAGTGAGCTATAGTAGGAATAGAAAAATAAAAATACATGTAAAATTTTATAAGCACTTTTTGGCTGAGTGATACATTGTTCTTAAACAATAACTAAATCTCGGGGAAAACTAATCACGGCACTTATAAATTAAAATTAATTATCAGAAGAGTACTTATACGATAGTATAAAATTTTAAATATAATTTGTTAAATTTTAATATTTTGGATTAAAAATGATATTGTATCATCCAGAATCTCTATGTAAAGTTGAACCAACTGTAATCTGAGATGCATCGTATAAAAGGGGGGGGGGTATGTATTCATTCGTAAAGCGAAACTTCTAAAGAGCGTCAGGAACTGTAAGGAGCCGGGGGTAACCATAAACTAAATTACGATCGTAAAAACTACTAAGAAAAGGTTATATTATATGGATTCTACTATTTTATTATAGCCTAATTGAGAGTGTCACATTCAGTCATAAAAATCCTGTTTTAGTTGTAATTGTATGGGGTGCACTCGTAAAAAACGATTCGAGGAATTTTTAATAAACGAAATGTGTAACTCGACGCCATTTTTACGATTCGTTTACGAGGCGACAAAAAAATATATTTCCTTAGATAGCATTTTCGAAGGAACCATAATATTTACGAAGGTGAAGATGAAAATTATTAATGCGTTATCGCAAGCATTAATAAAATCTAGAAAGTAAATAAAATTAAATTATTTCTTCAATTTCTATACTCATTATAATAACTTGCTTAATGATTTATAATTTAAATTGTGTCAGGAATTGCTTTTTTATTAATGTATGTGGTTGTTTGAAAATATTATTAAATATTTTACTAGTATGCTGGGAAGGATAATTTAATCAAGCCCTTTTAATGTGACACTCTTTTTCTGTGTTATGGTTTATTTAATTCGATAAGTATGCTTTCAATTTATAGGGTTCATTTGACATTTTTCTAAAATATCATTATAGATAGATAGTAAAAGGTAACTTAATTAAATAAACTGATTTAATTTGCTTAAAAGGCTTTAATTAAAATTTCTGTCCACGTTTGTGAATAGCTTTATGACAGTAAATATTTGTACTTGGAGTACAGTTTTCGCTGTGATTTTCTTGACATTTCCTATTGATATTTTGAAAAGGCAGAAGTTATAATTCGGTCAAATATTTATTTAATTACCAAGTAAAAGACTGTTTGCAAAAAGGAAAATATTTTCCAACTAATTTTGCTTGATGTACTTTAATTTAATATAAAGTCATGCTAGAATTGCGTAATTCAGTACAGATAAAAGAAATGAACTTTGACCTTCTACAATAGGATCCAAAAATTAATTTTGGCTCTTAAAAAACACTATATTTTTAATTTATTTAGCTCTGAAATAGTTTACAAATTCATTTAGCCTTTAGCCTTTTAGTCTGCATGTGCATTTAAATTCTTACAAAATGCCAAACAACTCGTTTTAATTAGTTTTTAAGTTGAAAAAAACAAAAAAAAATATTTTTTGATAAATTTATTTTAATTTTATTTAATTGAATGTATCCATTTTGTTCAAATTAGAGAAAAAGCAGTCTTTTATATAATTATTAGGAGTTAATAATTTGTCTATGTAATTGAAGCGAGTGGTTCAATCGCTGTATCATAGCGTGTCTTTAAAATCAATAAATATTTAATAAACAAGAAATTGTTCGTTTAAATATATAAAGTTAAGATTCCATTTAGTGTTACAGTAAAGAAAGAGAAATATAACACATTTCATAAGAGAGAGAAAAAAAAAGATGACTAATTCTAGCTGAAATGAGTAGTATATATATATAATGAAAATATGCTGCTGTTTAAAGGATAAAAATTTACTGTTAATGTTTGAACTATTTTGGTACTTGCGTATTATACCATCGACCAATATCACTTAATAAAAAGACATAACCAAATGCTGTCACCGTTAGTATTGTA
Source organism: Trichonephila clavata (assembly GCA_019973975.1). Taxonomy (NCBI): domain Eukaryota; kingdom Metazoa; phylum Arthropoda; class Arachnida; order Araneae; family Nephilidae; genus Trichonephila; species Trichonephila clavata. The sequence goes on along the minus strand of BMAO01029592.1, from coordinate 52,847 downwards.
TTGTTAGGTTTTCCACTATTGGCTGCATATTACAGGATTTAATAACGCTTTTGGATTTCAGGAAATTGATCGGCGGTATAATACGCAAGGACCCATATTTTTAATGTACAATGCATAATTTCTGGTGACCAGTAATACTTTGTTATAAATTTATAATGATACTATTTTTTTAAACATTAAACTGAACTTTGTGTGTTACCTATCATGCTAAGAATTTGTGAAACTGCTCAGAAAATTCAAGAATTATTGTAATTATTAATTCGTTTTTAAATCTCCTATGTGTGTCTGCTATATTATAATCATCCTATGTGAGTCTGGCTGTATAATTTCTTCAAATATTAGCTATATATTTACATAATTTTTTAAAGTTACTGCTAAGCGTATTTATTTGTTAAATTCTTTTTATCAGTGCTGTGCTTAATAATTTAGTAAAAACATAGTTACAAAAGTGATTAATAATATTTTACTAATAATGCGCCACCTAATCCTTTATTATTTGTAGAATTTTTTGCGGGAAACACATAACTATAAAGGGGCACTTCAAAAATAAGTTTTCAAACCTTCTGAAAGAGAATTTTTAGTTATGATTTCAAATACATTTTTCCCTATGTTTGGGTACGTCATTTCTTCTCCACAAAGCTTCTATCGTTCTCAAGGCCTTAGCGCCATTAGTACACTAACATATCATATCCGGCATGTAAGAAAGCGTCAATGTCGCAACGTTGACGCCTCATGGAGCGTACTAAATTTCGGTATCAATTCCCGAAAGGTAGGCTTTCCAGTGATTTCTTCAACAGTTCGATGAAATGAATATCTCTTCGCGATTGATCAGGACTATAGGGCTTCTTAGATCTTTGATGGGTTCACATATTCATAAACGCTGAACGTTATTGGGAAAACGGTTCGAGAATTGATCCTCCAAACAGTTCTAATCTGGCCTGATAGACGTAACTAGTCCTGAGTAGAGAAGGCGAGCTTTCTGACTGGATGGTAAGAGGAAAGCAACAAGACCATAAAGAAGACGGGTAGTAGGCAAGAGTTGGATGGAAGTTCTGAGTTCAAACTGTTGTTAAGAGAATGCATTGTGCTATTGGTTGGTATGTTGATGTGACTTGGCTCTCAATTGGCTTCCCTGAAGTTTAGCTATCTTAAGGGGGAGGATATAAAACAACTTGCCTGTGTGGGTTCCCGTAATGGGAATAGCTTAAATTGTGAATAAAATAAAGAGAAACCACGATAAAAATTTTAAAAGCAGTGTTTCCTGCATATACCCACACAGGTGAAGCGCAGCTAATAATGGGCTAAATAGTAATGTAAAGAAGTACTTTATTTTTAATAATCATTTCAGAATTCCGGATAATTAAGGGGTAAAATAATATTAGAGCTTTCTGGAATTTATCGCGCGCATGTAGAATGTGGTCAAGGCTTACATATTTCTTTGTTTCAAAACTACCCTTATCTTCATGACATTACACTCGCTCCGAACTCTTCGGTATACTACCGTACAACTAGCTGCGTCAATCAGCGACTTTCGATTGGTGCGATCATTTCAGCTGTCTAGAAAAGAAATTGAATTTGCATGGAGAACTTGTGCACCTGTCAGAGCTTTTATTTCCTTACTTTTTGAAACATAAAAATCTGTTCTCATATATTAAGCACTAATATATGTACTTTTAAAAAAGTTCATATGTGTCTTTTTTCGTGCTATGTAAGAAATTTGTCAAAATAATTCAGTGTACTTAGAGGTAATATTTAAATACCATTGAAAATGTATCAAAATATATGTATGACTATTAATAATGCTTTAAATACACACATTGGATATTCTAAATAAATAAAACTGCATAAAATGCACACACCCATAAATATAATCAAAGCAAAGTAAATCGCTTTCAATATGAGGATAACTGTGAAGGAATTTCATCTTAATGCCATACATATGTAAAATAATGTTTTAGTGAAGATAAAGTTTATGTATTTTTCTACTTTTATCAGACAAAAACCGGAAAATTTGGTATAATTCATATAATTTGTATGGCATTGAATGATGCAGCTAAAAGTCCCCCAAAAAACCGGTTGAAACTAATGGATATTAAAATGAATTGTGTCATGACTCAGTAACAGTAACTGTTGCCAGAAAACATCTACAAATACCCATCTACGTATCATCATACGTATCCTCAGATACAGCTTGAAGAAACCACACTAATAACAAATCTATAGTACTATAAAAGTTTCAAAGGCACTCTCGACTCATTTGAAAGGGAAACTTTGAAAAGGTGTCTGGTCGAATGATGCGTGAGAAAAAATGATATAACCCAATGAATCATCATTTGCACTGCTTTACACAACAGAATCTATGAACGTCAGAAACATGTTTTCAGAAACTTATCACCTGTGAATAACATTCTTCTAACAAACATCAAAGCTATTTTTTCGGGATTTAGCAACAAAAAATAATCCCAAAGTTTTCTGCAGGTGTAGAGAGCTGACTCAGCAGCTTCAAATTAGAAGATATAAGTTCAGCTTCTTTGGGTTTATCTAAATAATAATTAGATCTTGTTGTGTACTTTAAAAGAGTATATATCTGAGAGAGGCTATGTAGGTATTTTAACCTATTAGGAGCACTCTAGGATGCAAATACTCTGTTTCCTTAATAATATGTCGTTTTATAGGAGGATAATATTCAAATCCAATAACAGCTATACTGCTTTTAAAAGCATACATTACACATGAGTTGGTCATCCCAAGCTTGAATACCAAATATTGATATATTGTGGGGAATATATTAACGACAGAGTCCGCAGATGATATACAATTGTAAAGTCCTGTTTGGGTGCACTGCTTTGAGATACATTTTGTGGTCAAGCAAATGGCCTCAAGAGCATGGTTTTCAAACTCGAAGCCGAGTAATCAAAAAATAAGTTGACATAATATAAGAGAGGCCGTAATTTAACAGTTTATGATGAAATGAACAATGCTATAGAAAAAAACAAAATTTTAACAAAAAGACATGAAATAGCTCATGAAAAAGATACGAAGAGAAAGAAACATGTCGTTATGAAAATACATCTAAAAACATTTATTCGATCATCTTGAAATCCCCCTAAACACACAATGGCCATTATAACAAAATTACTCATTCTATGCAATCGAATTAATTTTTATCACTATCAAAATCACTTCATTGACACCAATTACCGCCCTTTCATTCCCGCTAGAAATCACACAAGGCTCACGATAATACATAGACCAACCAATCACACATACTCAACAGTATTCTTATTTGTACTCAATTCATTTACAACAAACTAATTTAACGAACTTCCAAATCAATATCTGTTAATCAACAAAATTCCTCACATACTCAAATGACTCGTACTATACCACATACATCTTTTTATTTTTCTAATTATACGAGGATCGTCACCTTACAACAATTCCAAAAAATATATTATTTAAATTTTGCTTTATTTCAATCATAAGTAATTTTTATAGTTCAGTCATTCATACTTTCCAGCTATTAAACATTTTATTACACACCATTCCTTCTTTTCGGCCCCCTTGCTTCCAAACGATTTTTTTAAAAAAGCCTTAATACTAGCAATGGATTCACTTTGATCAATTTTCTAATACTCTCATGTATAAACAGTAGTCAAAAAAGTACAGTGGCTTAATTACCGGAAATATATAGTTAGTAAGGTTGTCAAAGATAACGGAATATCGTCACTAGTTGGGAGCATAAAAAAGTAGCTAGCTTGGCAAATTTATCTCTCGAATTGGCGATGGAAATAAACTTATCAAAGAGAGAAAGAGAGATTTTCCCCAAATATATCTTTGAGGAATGGTTTCCCCTTCCTTTATAAATCATTTGAGTACAATGGTAGAATTATACCCGGGAAAAATTCCATTACGCTGTTTCGTAAGCTTGAAGTGACCCGTGTGAGTAATTAATAAACCTTTGTTTGGTGTGTAGTCATTATTTTAAAAGCCCTTATTTAAAAAAAACATGTATCCTACAGTGCCGGTTTATCCATTGGGCGCTTAGGGTGGGAACCAAATGGTCCGGAAGGGATTTAGCAGGCCCAAATAAGCTGGACTTAACCAGATTTTCTGGCTATAAATTTCGATCCTCCGGTGCCAAGGGGGCCTGTAGATCTTCTGCGCCCAGCCTAAACCGGCAATAATATCATATTATTTTAACACAAAAAATAGTTCTATACAAATACAGAAACTGCAACGAATGCTTAATATTTTTAACTTGAAATAGAACGTTTTTTTCGTTTAATATTAAAAAAACATACAAGAATACTACAATCATGTCCAGAAATTAAGTATAATGCAGAAACACACGGAAATCGAACGACAGAGTAAAAAATTCACCTGTAGATTTATCATACTCACAAGCATTCTGTAAGCCGTCAGTACTATACCCGACGAGTTATGACACACAGGACGCATATGGATGACTTTTTACGTGGTATAATTATCGGCTACCTAGAATGTGGGCGTATTTAGATGGAAGTATCCGATGAGCTTGGAGTTGCCCAAAGTGCTATCTCTAGGCATTGACAACGATTCCAAGATGACGGAAATGTCAGAAGCGTTGCAGTATTGGTCACTCCTCCTACAGTATTAGTCACTTTTTATAATTGCTCCAGGGAGCAAAAATTGTAGTTTATATGATTGGTATAGTGCATACACAATCTTTTTTTTTTGTCTTTTATCTTTTGTTTAATAAATGGGCTATACGAATAAGTCACAATAGTTTTGTTTCTGAACCTTTGTTTGCCGGAACTGACATTATCCATAATTTATGGACCAGTGTGTATAATAATAACAAGTAATATAAAAAAAATTAAGTCAATTCCTACTTCGGTCAACAAAGAATAATTTTATTTTAGTTACTTTTTATTAAATAATTACAATTAATATTATGTATATACATATGACAGATACGCAATATTAAATGGCAAAATAGAAAAGGATTTTCCTTGCAATTTTCCATTTTCCTTTCTATATATGGTATTGGACTGTGTTTTTTTTGTTTGTGGCTATTTATTCACTGAATTAATTTAATTATTTTAATAAAATAGTATAGTAAAAAAAGAAATCACAGTCTCGGAAATTAAGCCATCCCAGGTGGGATTCGAACGCACGACCTTTGGAATAAAAGTCCAACGCGCTATCCATTGCGCTACAAAGACACATGGAATTAATTTCATTTTTATGTATGATGTTGGATTATTATTTTTGTTTGTTACTATTTATTCACCTTTTAATTTAATTAATACATTAATATTTGAAAAAACTGTATTAACATCAAGTGCTCCACGACAAGTTTGAAAAAAATCTATTTGAACTTGAATGGATGAATAGAATGTATCTTATTAACGATTGAAAATTGAAAATTTAAACAAGATATGCATATATATATATATATATATATGTAATATGTATATATATAGGGAGAGGGTGAGCTAGGTAATAGTAGAAATTGAAAAAAGTATATATTTGTGTTTCATAATTTTTCTTCATTTTAAATAATTTTGCCTTGATGAAAATCAATACCTAAAGTTTGAACACGCTTAGATATTAAATTACAGTGCTTTTAATTGTTTATGCAATTTATACAATTTGCACCATTTTTTAATTTGCAAAATGTTAGGTTTGAATGAACAGAAACTCACATCTGAGCTCTCATTCTACTACATTCTTTATATTTTGTCATTATTAATCAATGTTTGTTGCATTATTAGTCATAAAGAAATTATTCGGGCTCATATAATTTAATGATTCTATATTTCTATCGAAGTAGGGACGATAAATTATATACTTGTTTCGATTTTAAATAATTAAAATGTATTTAACATGTAATTATATAGTATCTCTTAAGCTGTATTTAAATAGAAATAATTAACATTTATATGCATTTAGTTACATTTTTAAAAGAAACCTGCAACTATTTCATAGAAGCGAAATTTATCATTTTATATTCATCCTTAGTAGTGTAGTGTTAAGCAACTAAAAAATATTTAATGTAGAAGTGCAAACTATTTCATACGGAAAGGATATTTAATAAAAATACATTTGGACAACCTTTGAACGATTTCACCAGGACTGATAGCTCGAACTATCAAATATACAAATATTTTTGCAATTACCTTTTGAAATTTTTATTATAAGCAACTACATACAAAATATCCATAGTTATGGATTACACACTTTTTATTCAACAGCTTACAAAACTAATCGGAAATTATTACACCCCAATTAATTGGAAATTTTAAAATACTGACTGATATATGTTTGATAATATTTTTGATTCCTGAATCAAAAGAGCTCTTTTTTGACTTTATACACAGAAGAAAATACTGCGTCATTTGCATCTGGCTAATAGGGTATGATTTCAGTTTCCAAATAATGCTAAACATTGTGAAGTGTAACAGTTTTTATGGGAGCTTCAATATAAATTTCTGCATCAGAATCACTTTTCAGTGTCTCCAACAAATCAACAATTTCCTCAACTTCAGTTGCAAAGATAGGCCTTAAAATATCCCTACGTTGTGGAGAGGGATGAGGTAAGAAAAGAATTTCCCGTCCTATTCAAAACTTATGGGGTAGGTTACACTCATGATTCGGCGGCACCTGTAAAACTTAATAATTACCCTTCCGCTTTGAAATTTGCTGCAAACAGGAAAATTCTTTTTTCTCTTCCCGGCTAAAATAGTATGTCATTTGGAGAAAAAAAATAGATTTTTTTTTTCTAATTCAAATTAATAAAAGAAAAATTTCAGCTGTTTAAATAATTCATTAATTCGGGGTTTTTTATTCGTTAAATAGAGATTTTCCTCTTCATTTTAATCGGGGAAAGAGAAAAATTCGTTAAATCACGAAATTCGTTAAATACGGGTTTATTAAATGGGAGCCCGACTATAATAATAAAACATTTATTTAAAATTTAATGTTTGCTATGCGTTTCAACTAAAAGGAAATCTTTTGAATGATTTTCCTTAATTCTTAAAAAATGTATTTCTTCAATATTTCCGCATCTATATTTCTCGAAATTACACCATTTCTTTGTGAAATGTTTTCACATTTAAGTCACACAATTGTTAAGCACTATATGATAAAGTATCATCCCTAAAATCCGACAATTAGGAAGTACAATAGAGCTCTGTGTAAGTGGGTCGCCTATTTTCAACTTGTTACGATCAAAATAAATGAAAAATGATGTTTCTCGTAGTAGTTGTAGTAAGGCTAGTTAAGTGATCGTGCATGGGTGTGGCAAAAAGACAAAGGCTATTAACGTAGTTTTCAAAAAGAAAGAATAAAATGCTTTAGATATCACCTTGACCTTCAACGTAGAACTTTGCCTGATGAAAATTTCTTTACGTATCCGTGGTGTGGAATGCATTAGCTAATTTTTCTTCATGTGTTCTAGACTGTATCTCGATTACCTGTGTAGTTTAATATTACATATTTGATATTTGATTCTAATAAATTCGAATAAATTTTAAAATAATATTAATTATTTATATAAAAAGTTCTTTTTTTTTTTTTTGCTTAAGAAGAAATTAAAAAAGTGGAGAATGCAAAATATAGAAAATTTTTAAAGTTAGCATTCTCTAGTGGTTTCGTAAATTTTAATAATTAGTTGTAAATAGAAGATACCGATGAAAATCAAATTAGATAATTGGAATTGAATCTTGCATTCGGGGTTTTAATAAAATAATATGTAAATATATATTAGGAATTAGGGATATATATATATATATATGCATGTGGGAGAACTATATTTGTATATGATAGAAAAATACTGAAAATCATAGAAAGTATTTCAAATGTATGCGGTAAGTTAAATAAATTACATTATAAGCTATAAATTATGATAGTAAATAGTTTATTCAAAAACTGTATATATATATATATATATATATATTAAAGAATTATTTAAATAACACACATAAATGAGAAAAATTGAAAACATTTTATTTTTTTAATTTAATTATTTCGTTGCGAGAGCAATTAGTTGAAAGATGAAAATCAAATGAAACAATTAGAATGCTATATATTTGAGATTATTAGGGAATGATGTTTCAAATTTATTCACCATTTGTGAACATCTGCAAAAATATAGTACACTACATTGCATAAATATAGTACACTACACTGTTAGTGATAAATTTTGTCTAAAAATGGATTTAAAAATTTATAAACTATTCAGAACATAAAGAGAGAGGTTTATTTAAAAAACGGAACTAATGTTTTCTCTTCTAAAAAGGGAAAGGCATAATTCACAAAATTGAAACATCGAATAAAGTATAAATTATTTCAGTTATAGTAATGTTTATATCACTAAGCTATGTATCGTATTTAGTATCTTACAACTACTTTATGAAATTACATTCTCGGTCAGTAATATTTAGAGTATTCAACTTTTCTGGGAGTTAAATATTTCAGATCTAATTTTATCCCCTAATTTTTTTTAAAAGGGTTAAAAAGAGATAACGGGAAATTACTAATCTAAAGAGTGAAATACTTAAAATATATACTTTCCAACTATAAGCTAATGCTAGACAGTTAATCGCGTTATTTTTCGTATTAATTTATCTTAAATGATGAAAATACTTTCTTTTATGGGTATCCAATAATATTTCAAGAAGGATATTTTTTAAATGGAACTTTCCTACTTTTTTGCATTTTAAATATTGAAGTTCAAATCTTGTATATATTAACAGTTAGCGAACGTATTCACTGATCTTATAGACGCACATAATGCCCATACATAAATAAAATGTTTTAGTTATCTGATATCAATTCATAGAACTAGTTATATTAACTATATTGTTCTTACAGAATAATATATGTTGATAAATTATTGCTCAGGAATTTTAAATTTTGAATATTAAGCATGCTAAATTTTAAGAGAAATTATTCAATACCAATATTATGAATACGATTTTAAATTTAACGAAAAATGCTTAAGCTTTATGCTTAACTATTTTGAAGTGTTTAAAACAGAAGTACGAAGGGTGATTGATAAGCAAGGTCTCCAATAGTATAAAATAAGTTTCCGACAAGGTAAAATAATAATAGAGGTATCAGAATGAAGGAAATTTATTACTCTTACGTATTGTAAACTCATTTCACAACATAGTCACCAATAACAGCCACACATCTGTTCAATCATTTCACCATTTCTTCATTTTGATACCTATGTTATAATTTAACTTGTTGGTAAATTATTTTATACTATTGGTGACTTTAATTATCAATCACCCTTCTTAACTTCAAATGTATCTCTGAATCATTTCTTTAAATTTGAATTATTGCAAACTGTCTCAGATTTCTTTAGGAAATGTGATTATTTTAATTGGATATATATACAAAATATTTCACTAAATATTGCTTAATTCAAAAATACCCAATTAATTTTATTAATACTTATTTGAATATAGGAATTCTAAATAGTAAGGATTAAAATTCCATAGAATATTAATAGTTTTTTATTTTTATAAATTTATCATTTTTCCTAGATAGATGTAATTACCTCCACATATTCTAATGCTAGATAAAATCAAATATTCTCTTAAAGTTTTGTTTTTTATTCATATATAATTCTAGTGCCCTTTAGTAATGGTAATATGTATACACTTTTTAAATTTTTTATTTCTCTTCTTTTCATACTTTTCCTAAGTGTTATTATTCAGCCATTCCCATGTTTTGAATTTGCATTTGGGTCAAGAATCTGGCAATAAATTGTTTATTGTACTCAGATTTAGGTCGGGCTCTGCATTTTTGAAAGCAATTTTTAAGGAAGTTACCTTTTTCTCGTAATGGATTTAAATATTTTATCCGTCATTTTCAATAGGTTTTTGCTCAGTATTATTAACAGACAGGGGGAAGGTTGGCTGGCCAAAAAACATGTTCAAACCCACTTTTGTATAAATTATTTTATATATAAGAGCTCTCCTAAGTCAGCAATGTTTATAATACTGTAGCATTCATATTTTTATATTTTGAACTCTATCATTTTTAATTTCTCATGTATCCTTTCGAAAATCTATTGTCTAGTTATCTTGCAATTTCAGTTTTTTTCAGTTGTGATTATTGATTACTCATCTGTCTCTATTAGAGAATTTTGACTATATATATTCGTTATATAGGTCTTAAGAAATGTGACAGAAAATAAATTCCTACACTATTCTTTTTAAGACCTTCGAAATCATCTTCAACATTATAGACATTCATCCCATAAACTGTCAAAAAGATTACTTTTCATGTCAATCTTTCTCATAAACCATTTATTTTATCAGTAGGAAACATTGTTTATTTCACACAAATACTTCGTCACAGTGTTGCAATGATTAGTCAAGAATGCTCTCAAACGTCATTGATACATCCAGAATGAATACATCTTTTTTCTCTCTGTCTATCTATCTATCTATCTATATATATATATATATATATATATATATTTCAAAAATATACTAAAAATAGTTATATACCTAAGATAACTATCGTCATAATAGAAAAGATTTAGCCACAGAATACTAATAGCAAACTCCAGCCTTAGGAACTAGGAATGCAGGTTTAAACAAAGTTTTCTGGCCAGCCAACCTTCACCTGAATTTGCCAGTATTCTGGCCATAGGGAAAGCAATAAATTTCTAGAGAAGTTTAACTATATTATAGATAAAACCATAATCTATTAATATAATACTATAATGTTATAGCCTTTAATAATTACTAAAATATTTAAAATCAAAGCTAAACTAATAGACTTACCATGTGAGTACATATTCGCTTCTTATGGACAATAACAGTAACGCATATAATTATTATGTATTAATAAAGTAGCAATATTACTATATATATATATATATTTTAAAATTCTATATTTTATTTTAAAATTTATAGAAAATAAAAATACCATCCAGACATAAACGATTAATTTTAATAAAATATATTATTACAAAATTACTTAGCTAGAGGCGCCATCTATCTATAAACTGTATAACTGAAAAAAACTTTTTTTTTATTTAACTGTTATATAACTTTTTATAAATTTAAGAGGGTAACTGAGTTCTATACAATGTTTAATAAAGTTATTAATATTTAAATATATATTAGATTTATCACTAACTAATACCTTGTTAGGATAAATATAATTCAAAATAATATTTCGATATATTGAGATGGATAAGTTTGAATTCCAGGAAGGAACTTTAAGAATGTTAAAATTAAAATCATCTCTTTTATCATAAATATTGCTATGTAATTTATAGTCCTTAATATATAATGATACATCCAAGTAATTAGTTTTAACAGGATTATTATTAATTTTAAGTAGCTTTAAATATCCCGGATAAAAATTGATATTGGGATTATAATTATTATTTTTACCAAAAATAATTAGGTCATCTATGTATCTAAAAATGTAATAATCATTATTAATAATATAATTATTTTTGTAAAAGTGTAAATATAAATTAGCCAAACTATTGCTAGCAGGGCCACCTTGAGGCAAACCTTTGGTTTATTTGTACAGAGAACCATTAAAATTAATGTAGTTTTCTTTTAGGACAAAATTTATTAGAGTTCTAAATTTTTGTAAATTAATATTAAGGTTATAATTTCTGTGATTATCTAAAATTACGCTAATAACATCATTGATATCAATAGAGTTAAAAAGATCTTCAAAGTCATAACTATGAACTGAATAAGTATTTTTATCTTTAAAAAAATCTATAATTTCTTTACTATTTTTAATTATAGCTTTATTACATTGCTTATTGATGAATTCTTGCAGAATATTGTGCAGCCTTTTACCTGCATCAGTGATATAAGTTTTAAAACCATTTGTTACTGTTCTAAATTTAACAGGATTTTTATGAAATTTAGGTGTTAAAAATATATATGGAAACTTAATCTTATGAATGGAAACATTCAATTTCCTGTATATAGCAGTGATTCGATTAGTAATTTCTTTATCTGACAATTCAAATCTATTGAAAGATTTATTGTTTAAAAAATGTTCATTAATCATAGTATTATAAAAATACTTACAGATAATAGCATAGTTACCAGCACTTTATCTATGTAAACAATGATAAAATTCTTTGTAAATCATAAATTTTCTGTTTACATCTTTATAAGTGAGTACTGGTTTAGAAGAATAGTTAAATTTCATCAGTCTTTTAAATATTGTACTAAATTCATCAAATGCTCTAGAGCAAACCATATTTAACTGCAGATTAGTAATGAAATTATTTATATCATTATTAATTTGATTTTAACAGTATTTGTTGTTAGAAATTGTTAATCTAAAACTAGTGCTTATCATGATATTTTAAAATTCCATCCTGACTATATTTAAATGCCTGTTACTACATGTTGTGATAGCTATCAATAAATTCATGATAGTTCTTACATTTACAGTCATCTATGTCAAGAGAAGGTGAGCTATTATTGTAATTAAAGATAAATCTGCCCATCGTTTTATTATATTTAAAAGTGTCCACCAGCCTGATGTTCTAATAATTGGATACGGTACACAAGGTTTGCGACGGTGGCTCGCAGCATATCTGTATTTATTCTTCTAACATGCAATGTTATTTGATCTTTTAACGTAGGAATGTCAGGAACATCTCCACGATAAACAACACTTTTCAAGTAACCCCACAGCCAGAAATCGCAAGGATTCAGATCTGGGGATCTTGAAGGCCAATCATCGGAAATGCACGACTAATTACTCTATCTTCTGTGAAATGTTGAATCAGGACATTTTTTACTCGACTTCCGATGTGTGGTGGAGCACCATCTTGCATGAAAATTGTAGAATCGATACAATTTCTTTGCTGCAGTTGAGGTATCACAAAGTTCTCGAGCATATCAGCATACCTATTGGAATTGACAGAGCAAGTTACTAGTCCATTTCTACCAACTTATTCATAAAAGTATGGGCCTATAATAAAAGAAGCAGTAAACCCGCACCAAACTGTGACTTTAGGCGAATGTAAAGGGATCTCTTGACCAACGTGTGGATTTGAATCAGCCCAAATACGACAGTTGTGTGTGTTGATATCCCCATGCAGATAAAAGTGAGCTTCATCGCTCCGTAATATGCGCCATGGCCACTCGTCATCCACTTCCAATCGAGCCAAAAATCTCAAAGCAAACTCCAGTCGGGTATTTTTGTCACACGGGAGCAATCTTTGAATGAGTGTTATCTTATACGGATAAAATTTCAGGATCTTACGTAATATCTTCTGCACTGTTGAGTACGGGATATCTGTTTGCCTTGATATTGAACGTGCACTGCTGGTGCCCTGCTTGTTAGCTGCAGCTTGGTCTTGAACGGCAATTGCAACTTCTTCAACTTGTTATTCCTTAATGCATTTACGACCGCGACCTGGTTGTACACTAAGTGTTCCAGCTGCTTCGAATTTTTTAACCATTCTCCGTAGGTTAGTTATGGTCATAGGACCTCTGCGTAACTTCTTTAGCCTCCGGTATTCGCGAAGAGTAGAATTGGCATTTTCCTCCCGCTGATAAAATAATTTCACCAGTAACGCTCGATCACGTAGTGACAAATCCATCGATAATCAACTTCTAACAGAATGACTGGAATTCCCGTAACCCTTACTTTTATCCCCGATATTGTGTTACAATCGTGTGTATATGCAAATTCCCTGCTGAATTTTTGATGGCAGCGCCAGAATTCCCCTATCGGGGATTTTGGTACTAATTTTTTTTTATTTGAAAAATCGAAACTGCACACTTAAATATGTATAGTGAGTAAATTTTGTCATATTTCGCCCAATACATTACAAGCTACTGGTCTCCAAACACCTCCTCTTATTTCTTGATCACCGGGTATATATATCTGTAAATGTTACAGAAAATGTATTGAACATATTGATACAAACCAATAACCTAAGATAGTTAAATAGGATTTACTGAGGAATCCTAAGAAAAAGATCACTTACTGACTGGCTGAAGGATTACCATAGCAAATAACAAAAATCTTCGATAGATTTCCTTGTATCCAAACACGTTTCGGAGTACTTTTTTTTAAAAAAAAGCATACTAAAACAATATGAATGCTCTTTTAGGAATCAATACCAATAATACTAATATTTAACTAACAATATTTAAAGGAACATTATCTAAATTTTACAAAAAAAAGATCCACAATTATAAGTGAAATGTTACCAATATTTTTGAAAAATTTCAAAAAATTAGTGAAAAAAATAATACACTTATATCAGTAGAGGTATTAGTAAAACAAATTAGATATATATCTAGAGATTGTGCTAAAATTTTAATGTTTTACTAAAATTTAAAATGTTTAAAGCTGATCGAGTAAACATTATAAGAAATGTGAAATTTTTTATGAGACCATTATTTAAATAGCAGGCCATAACGCAAAAAAAAAAAAAATCATACATACAGTAAAAATATTTTAGAACATACTCTAGACAATAATATAAATATCAATGTAATATGTAAATAGTATTCTAGTAAATTTTTAAATGAATATATTTTAACTAATATTGCACTTCAAATATCTATATATAGTAACAGAAAACTAATAACTTTTAGGGATAAGTTTTAAGAGACAAAGGCAAATATATAAAATGTACAATTATTAATTCTAGGTAAATCCATTTATATATAGTACTTTTATATAAAACTTTTAGTTTTTAACATGGAACTTTTCTTCCTGATTTGATTTTTTTTAAATTAGGCTTTTGTAATTTTTAAAGTTTTTATTCCATAAATTGATGTATTAAATTAAATTTTATTGTAAAAATATATAAATTAAAACAATGTGACACGAATTTGTAGAAGTGTCAAACAACATGACTTTTTACAGTAATTGATTCTGTTTAAATATTTTCAAGGTATTATGTGATGGATTCGGATATAGCTTCATAAACTACTTAGAAGAAAAAATAATTTCTCCCTAGAAATTTTGTTATTATCATACACTGTTTCATTTTTACATTATATTTAGTATTATTTTGTATTACCTTCATGGAATCAATTTTACGCGTGACTGAAGATGAAGTTTGTTAAACCTTTTATTCAATTTAGAAACTTTGTACTGCTATTGCATAAAAAAATATAATTCATATTGATCTTCATCTGCCATTTGCATTTATATTAAATGAATTTACTTTCATCTAATCCTTTAAAAGTGTTCTGATACGAAAAGGATTTCGTTTTAAATTCTTCTGTTTTAATTTTGATTTAACATTTTTTTTTCAAGATATCACTCATTTGTACGTGCATATGAATTAACAATTACATTCCTATCGCAAACTTTATTAAACTATTTGGATATAGGTATGTACTGATTTCGCGAATTATTTTACGGTTCTTATATAAATCCTTTAAATAATTTTAAAAAATCAAAGCAAAACGATCAGATATTTATCCAATTAAGGAATTACCATAATACCAATATATTTCATGTACTTTTTTCTTTAATCGTGATATTAATATGATTTATTAAGATGTTTGAGATGAAAATTATAAATGGTAACCAATACATGCCATTTTGATTTAAATCATTTATTACTTTGGAAAGATCTTTGGATGAAACTTTATTTAATAGACCCAATTATAACTGACAACCAATATATTTAGGATAACTTATGATATCAGATATCAACTGAGATACCTCTGAAACTACTTGTCACGAGCGGCTGTATCAGAAATCTATAAATGTTTTATTGAATATCGGATAGAGCAGTCATTGATAAAATGTCACCTAAAAAGGCATATTTTTAAGTTTTTCCAATTTTATTTTAAAGAATGTTAGAAATTCTGCTAGATAATATTCAATAAATGAAAGAAAAATTATTTTTGAAATATTTCTATTATTTAATTTATACTTAAAAGTTTTATACTTTTCCAGAAAATTGGGTTTTTTTCTAGTTGCACTAATTTTATGTTATCTTCAGGTCGTCTTCGCCAATTTTATGAGAGTCTGAGCTAACCGCGGAAGACATTTTCAGACAGATAAATATCTAAATTTTCATGAAAATTTGAAACATTGTACTTCATACATCAGTGTATACATACACTCATGTCCATAAATTAAGGATAATTCAGAATCACACAGAAATTGAACTTTAAAATAAAAATTTCACCTGTAGAATTATCACACACATCTTGAAGAAGAATATGCAAATTACAGGAAACCACCAGATGGCGCCGATAGTACGTCACAATGACGAGTGTAAAAGAGAGGGGTATAAAAGGAATGGTGGCAAAGAAGTAAAATTGTTCACAAGCGCTTTAAAAGCTTTTCAGTGCAATAACCTCATGGTTATGGCACAAAGGAAGCATTTGGATGCTTTTTTACGTGGTAGAATTATTGGACAACTGGAATGGGGACGTACCCAGCTGGAAGTATCCGATGAACTTGGAATCGCCCAGAGTGTCATCTCCAGGCTTTGGCAACGATTCCAAGATGATGGTAATGTGAGTAGATGTTGCAGCACAGGTCGCCCCCGAGTTACAACGCCGAATGAGGACCGGTATTTGGCAGTTACTGCCAAAAGAAACAGACGGAGCACAGCATCAGACCTATCTCGTCAGCTCTCTTCAGCTACCGGTACGACAGTTTCAAGGCAGACCGTGTACAGACGCTTAGGGCACATTGGTCTATATGCTCGTAGGCCTGTCAGATGTGTTCCCCTTACCGCAACTCACTGTCGCCTGCGATTAACCTGAGGTAGAGAGCATGCATTGTGGACACCGCAACAGTGGTCTTGTGTGATGTTTTCCGACGAGTCCAGGTTTAGTTTGCAGTCTGATTCTCGCCGGACTTTCATATCGAGAGCGCCAGGTACCCATTACCCCCAAGAGAACACCATTGAACGACACCGTTACTGTGGTGCAGGATGGCTCGTTTGGGGAGGAATTATTCTTGGTTCCAGAACTGACCTGCATGTTCAGAGTGTAACGATGGCAGGCCACATCTATCGGAATGTCACACTGGAATAGCATGTACGTTTGTTTCGGGGCGCCATGGGTGCTGAATTTATGTTTATGGATGACAACGCCCGTCCTCATCGTGCAAACATTGTAGACGAATGCCTTCAATCGGAGGATATCCCCCGTATGGATTGGCCAGCATACTCACTGGACTTGAATCCAATAGAGCATGTGTGGGATATGCTTGGCCGACGAATTACAGCCCGTCAACCCCCTCCACCTGTCTACCGGATTTTCGGAGGGCATTGCTTGATGGAGTGGTGTAATATTTCCCAAGATCAGATTGATAATTTGATACTCAGCATGCGTAGGCGTTGTAAGGCCTGTATTGCATCGCCCGGGAGATATACTCTGTATTAACCATCATACTAACCATATTATACTGTTTTTTGTAAATAGGTTATTTTTTGAAATTTGCTCCAGGGAGTAAAAATCGCAATTTTTATTAATTATGTCAAACATATAGCATCTTTTTTGCTCTTTACCTTTTGTTTAATAAATAGACTTTACAAATAAGTCAAATTTGTTTTGCTTTCTTTCTCTTTCTTTGCATGAACTTCATTATCCTTAATTTATGGACATGAGTGTATATATGAGATATAACCAATTTTATTTTTAATTAGAATAAAATTTTGATTACTTGAATATTTTAAAATTTTAAAGATTATACATTAGAAAGGAATAAATGCTTTATAAGCAATAGAACTTCAATATTCATTTTAAGAATTTTTGATATACGAAAAAAAAATTATTTTTGAGTTTTAGTTTTTGAGGATAATTGAATACGGATTCACGGAATCAAAAATAATTTCATGGTAAAATATTATTCTCTATTCCAATAACCTAAAATATCTTATCCACCCCAAACTAATTTAATTTACAGAATTTAATTTGTCACGAAATTAAAATAAGAAAGCACACATTCTATTTTGAAATGCAAATGCTTTTGTTTTTAAATATTTTCTTTTATCTGACACGTTTAATGTGACAGATGAAATCCAAAAACCAGTAAACTAACTGTGCAGCATATGCATTCTGAATGTGTCAAAACACATCAACAAATGCCCATCATACACAACACCGAAACATCAAAATGATCCTGTCGTGGAACATCAAAAGCGATTTTCATCTCCCAAAGAAAAATTCCCCAGAAGAGAAATGAGCATCCGTTTCTTTTGTGACGTCAGAAAGGAGAAGCACCCCCTACCATTGACGTCATAACAGGACGGCAGGATACAGTTTCGATCATTCATACCTTTAGAATTTCTCATTTTAAGGATATCAGGGACAACACATTTATATACCCGTCTTCGAGTTCTAAGAAATAAATTGAAGTAAATTTCCGTTCATTTTTCGAAGAAATATTCTTTTTCTTAAATATATGATGTAAGTATGGTAAGATGGAAAAAAATGGACAGAGATTTTCAAAATCAATTACTATTTAATTCTTATCATTTTGTTAAGGTATTCGATTTTAAGGCTTTTAGAGTTGAAATGTATATAATTCATTGTATTAAAGGAACTCATTCAGAGTAGAAAAACGAAGAGAGCTAGAATAAAAATTAAAAAACAAAAAATAACAGAAAGCATGTGTTTGTTAATGTACCTAGTAACTTAAAAGTTCGTTAACATTTGAAAAATTGACAATTCACGGAATAATGTAGTTAGAGCAGTGCTTCACAAGCTTTTAGTATTTGTGACCCGATATTCAATCATAATTTTCATACAATAACAATGTATTGAATTCAATAATACTATAACCTACCTACCTACACACGTTAAACCTACACATTTCAACTTAAAACTTTTAAGTGCCACCGGCGTATATAAACGTCTCATTCAGCCAAAGCATTAATTTTCCAAGACGTATATATACGTCTTTCCGAAATAGGTTCTTTTCTGTGCACCGCTATCCATAAAATTATTTCGACGGCTTTGGAATGCAATAAAATGACTTTGACAGTGTGTGAGTGTTTGCGAAGGATTTACTTATTTCAGAGGATTTGCTTAGTTATTCTTTTTCTACCCCCCCCCCCCTCTTTCCTAATACACCACATACACTCGACTACGTTTTAAAATGTGGGCATTGGGGAGCGAATCGCTAATTTTTAATCGGCATTGAAGGGGTTAATTATAAATCGCATAAATTAGCAAGATAGTGTTAATTTTTTAATATAATTTTATATATGTCAGCCCATGTTAATTACTTAACTTGTTTTTAACTAAGTATTTTTAAATTAATTATAAAATACACACACATTGTGCAGTACTGATACAATTACATATTTATTATATCAATATAAATGCGTATTTTATTTTTTGTTACGTCAGAATGTATTTTGCTTGTTCACTTGCTTGCTTGTTGTTGTCAGTAAATTAATAATTTTTAAATAATCTTTTATTTTCGACTTTTCGATATGCTCGCATCCCCTCGCACGGTTATCACAACCCCCTAGGGGCTCGCACCCCATAGTTTTAGAAACACTGAGTTAGAGAGGTAAAAATTGACATACATGTTTCAAATGAAA
Source organism: Trichonephila clavata (assembly GCA_019973975.1). Classification (NCBI taxonomy): domain Eukaryota; kingdom Metazoa; phylum Arthropoda; class Arachnida; order Araneae; family Nephilidae; genus Trichonephila; species Trichonephila clavata. Next base: position 33,304 of record BMAO01029592.1, on the reverse strand, counting down.
TGGGGTTTCATTAAAACCTAAAAAAGTTTTAAAAAATAGCCAACACAGATGGACAGAAAATCGTCAGTGTCTCCACAAGCATGTATAAAATAACCTGTAGTCAGAGAGAAAACAGATGCACCTGTAATTGTTTCATGTTTAGCAGGAAAGACATTGTTAGTAAAGATATACTACAAGAATGAAGAATTTTGTTACTGCAACTTTAAAATCCTATCGCTGTAAGAAATGTATCAAAAGATCTCTTCTGCAATCGTTTGGTGGGGATTGTGTGCTGAACCACCACTTCGTCATGCTTGCCTCCCAGGTCCCCAGACCTCAATCCTTGTGATTATTGTTTAAGGAATTGCCTAAAGGAGCAAGTCTACCGTGATCGTCCGACATCATTAGGGATGCTAAGAAACAACGTCCGACGGCTATTTATTACCATACCTACAGATATATTGTCAATATCGTTCTTCGACTAGAAGTATTGTCGAAGAATTACGGCCGGCATGTTAAACATGTATTATAAAGAACATCGTTTATTGCTGTAAATTAATTTTTTATAGTTCTTTTATATAAAAAGCCATCTGTTGGACATTTGGAGGGAAGGAGGAGGTGAATAAAACTCCATGTCATTTCAAATATGTATGACAATTTTTACCTCGCTACCTACATTATTCATTTAATTATTGAATTTTCAATTGTTAACGGATTTTCGGGTCTCATTAACTATGTTATACTTAATAAGATCAATAGTTTCGCTTAAGTTTTGAATTCAAATATCTAAATTAGACAATATCTATAGCAGCCCTTCGTAAAAGAAACCTTGAAGAGAATGTAATGGAAAATTATATTCAGATGTATACCGCAAATATACTTTATCGTACTTTATTTTATAAAACAATTTATATTCTAATTAAAAGTTCGTTTTAAGCATTTAAATAATTCCTATTAACTTAACTGATTTTTTAACCAAACATTTCCTTTTCTCTTCTTGCAACAATGCTTTGTATTCTTGTTTTATTTCTTGCTTTAATTATCTTAATTAAAATTCTGTGCATTTTTATTAAATAAATATACCCAACCAGAAGCAACATTTCGTAAGAATTACATTTAAATGGAAGAAACATTCTTTAATTTTGAGCACACTTACAGTTTTTAATTGAAATTTTTACGATTTTCAATAGCTTTGAATGCGATCACTTTTAAGATTTTCGAAAAGGAGAATATTTATTGCGTTGCAAATGTATATTTTATTTACAAATTTCTTGAAGATAACTTCTGTTTTTATTTCATTGAAAAATATTATGCAAACTATCATTTATTTAGATTCATGTTTTATGGATGTTCCTTATATGTATATATACGAGGATAAGTCGAAACATGATTTATATATACACTCTTCTTTCTACAACTTTATTAAACAAAGATAGGCGCACAGGGGATGCCTTATTCTTCGATGTAGTCTCCACTATCAATGCACTTTGTCCAGTGAGCCACATGCTTCCGTATGCCTTCCTGGTAGAAGGTTTTCGATTGGTCAGGAAGCCTTTCTTTCCCCGGATCCCAAACAACCATGGCTGATATAAATCGATGGTCTCCGAAAGCTTCCTTCAGCAGTTCAAATAGATAAAAGTATGAGGCGTGAGATCTGGGCTGTAGGAGGTGTCCCAGGACCTCAAAGCCTAATCTATTGGTTGTTTCTATGGTGTTATGGGCCGCTTAGACCGGGGGTTTTCCAGCAACAAAACTTTCTTTGAAAGTAGATCCCGGCGTTTGTTTCCAATTAATGGCTCAAGTCTATTGGATAACAAATAACTGTACTTCGCACTATTTCTATTAGTCCCCTGTTCAAATAGCCTACCAGAATAGAGCCTTTTTCTTCCCACAAGAGGGTTATCATTACCTTCCCAGCTAATGACGATGTCCTGAATTGGAATCATAGGGGTTTCCACTCTACTCGATTTGATTTCGTTGTGATGAAACCACGTTTTATCAAAGTTCACTATTCTGCTTTAAAATGCTTCGCCTTCCACTTTGAAGGGATCCAGTAAACGTTGGCAGATGTCCAAGTGTTTGGTTTTTTTATTTGTATTAACATTCGTGGTATCCATCGCGCATACATGGTATGGAATTTGAGTTTGTTTTGATAATATGATAGACAGAACCATGACTGATATTTGATGACGATGTAACCTCCTCTATGGTAATTCACCTATCTGGTGCAATTATCTCTCGAGCTTGCAGAATATTATCGTCGTTGACCACAGTTGATGGCTGACCAGCTTCCTATGTGTGATTATATATTGTTTTTAAGTTATTAATATGTAATGCCTAGCCTAAAGAAGGACTTCGATTAAATTTTCGATTGTATTAAAAAAACACTCTTATATCCTATATCCTTCGCTTTTGATTTAAAAAATGCCAGGATTTCACATTCTAAAACGGAAGACTACAGAAGGTCGTTCACACTTTATGGAAATAATTTTGATAGCTATTTTTTTCAATAAATACCGTATTTTTTGTGGAATTTTGCTTCTATATGATAGCCATGATTCTTGACAATAGCTCTAGCTCAAATTTTTTATGAAATAAACGATTTTCTTAGTACTACTTGCCATGCAAATTGTACTCCTTTCCGGGCAGTGTTGGATGCCGTTTTTCTAAGGCTCATTTTAATAAAGCGTAGGGGGATTTCATATACATTTCATCGATTGGGATGCACTTTATTCCTTGTTTCTGATTTTTTTCTTTGCTAAATAAGAAGACGATAATTGACTTAGACGTTTAACTAGAGGCTTTGTCCATATGATTCTGAAATTTATCAATTTCCTTTACGTACCTTTATTCCTTCTTCAAAAATTGGGTCTAAAATATTTTGCTGATAGTAAAGAGAACTAGTTTTGGCTTCAACTGAGACTTTTTATGATTTTTAATTTATCATTGTTAGAAATTCATGGAACTATCTTGAATCCCTTTGAGAACTTTATTGTACACTGACGAAGCCATTTCGTACGGTCCTTCCCGTCACTTAAGCAATGGAAATTGATTTTCTTTTATTGCAATCACTTAAATATTCCCAAGCCTCATTGAATGTTAACATAAATTTCCATTTTTAAGCAGTTAAGGATTATTTTAAACAATTTTCTACAATATGCGCGTTTCTACAATTTTCTACGATTTTGTTTTATTGCAATCACCTAAATACACCCAAGCATCATCGAGTGTTAGCATACATTTCCATTTTTAAGCAGTTAGTGTTTTTTCAAACAATTTTCTACAATTTGCTTTTCTTTCAGAAATATGTTTTTTAAAAAAGGAAACGAACTTTAGGTTTAAACATCTTTTTTAACTTTAAATCATTATGAATAATTTTAATTACAGTGCCAGAAGACTATCCTAGACTCGATGCAGTGAATATTTGAGTCAGTGGATTTTTTGGGGGAGAGGGGGATCAGATATTTCACACACTTTCTTGGTAGTTGCCTGTCTTTAACAGTCTTAAGATGAAGTTTCGTGGTCATGTTTTCATTTTTACTTTCAGATAGACGTTTTTACCCCTTTTACATTTATATATTATAAATACCTTTTATTGAAAGCAATAACCGAATTTTTAAATGGATTTATAATTATTGATACGAACTGATTACGTAACTGCACTTTCTCCTCGGAAAGCGCAGTTACGTAACCTTCGAACCATCTATCAGTTTAACGAGTCCTTTTCAAAATAAATCTTTTTTTACTTTCCAATCAAAAGAAAACATTATCAGATGATTATTTTGAAATTTCAAAAGTTTTATCTCAAAATGCAAAAGAGAAAATCAATTACAAAATCGTTTCCATAAAGTGTATGAACGACCTTCCGTATTTATCTTCTACGCTATCATTATTGCCCCCAAAATCTATTTCCGCAAAAGCCATTTATAACGCATCTCTACTCAACAAAATAAACATGCTTTCCAAATTTCAAGTCTGTAAATACTTGTCAGAAAACTGGATTTTTAAACTATGCCCCCTTAGGAGTGATCTCCATGAAACCCATTCTCAGTAGATCTCGATTCAACAAAGGAAACCTGCTTGCCAAATTTTAAATGTGTAGGTCTAATTGCTCTGAAGATCACGTGATAAGTAATTGAGTCAACCGCTTTTCTCCTACATATATTGATGGATTTATTAAATCAAGTTGCTTCTCAGTCACTTTATTGTATTGTAATTATTATTAATTAGTGCATTATATTATACATTACCTCTAATGGAATTCCTCAACAAAAGAGAACTATAACATAAAATAGTTTATCACAATAAATTTCAAAGAATTTCTAAACATTATATCAAAATTCTGACAATAACTTAAGACATATATATGATAGGTAGATAAACGTATAAAAAATGCTTTGCTGGAAAGAAACCTGAATTTTTCTCTGAAATATTCGTGTTTAATTATCTTTAATTAACCTACGTAAGTATTCATATTTCATTCATTAATATTCGAGAATAATAACTTTATTTAAAAGTTATTTTGCAATATTTAAAAATTATTCGTTTAATTAGTACTAAGAAAATGAAAATAACTATAATGATCTGACTCAGCAGTTTGTGATATACTCGGTACTTTATCTTAAAATTTTTTTTTCTTATTATAATAGTTCTCGTTTTACCCTAACGTCTTATTAAAACCAGAATAAATATGGTGTCTTTTAAAAGATCGTCTTAAGCCGAATAACTTTTTACGTACCAAATGATAAAGAATCTCTTTTTAAAATTAATGTAATGTTTTTGTTGGCATCTAATTGAGATTAAAACTATGTAATGTTCGGGTTTCAACTTAATTAACTAATACTTCTACTTTTTCACAAAGAACTAATTTAAATCATTAAGTACTTAATTTAAGACGCAAATGTTTTTATTAGGGCTTTTAGCATGTACGCATAAAATCGATAAAAAATAAGAAAACACGAATTGATATTCTTTTTTAGCTTTAAAATTTGTAAGCTATTTTTGGTTTTAGAAAGGAAATGTCTTAGCAATTCATTTTAATAATATAATAACTTAATTTTATTCTATACCTTAAGGCAATCTCTCTTATCTGGATTTTTAAAGTATTATAAAAATATTTATTTTTGTTTTTCTATATTTTTAACAATTTTCGCTTACACTATTTCAAAGGTAATGAACCTTAAAATTCTAAATGGAAAGCAAAATATTTTAAAAACAAAGTTTATATTCTTAAAAATAGACTATAATGTGCTTCATTATAAACTATTTAATTAAAGACATCTTTAAAAACATCTAAACGTATATTTTCAGCATCTACTAATTATTGTTTGAAATATAAAGTAATGTATTCAAATAATCCGTTTGTTTCAAAAATTTGATCATGTTGCCATTTCGAACAATAACTTTAATTATTTGCGAGTGGTAGAATTGTTTCAATCTAGAAGTTTGAATCATAGCGAAAGAGCTTTTATCTAAAATTATAAAATAATGCATTTTATGTCATCGATTACGAAGTTAAATTAAACTTTAAGAAAATCATAGTAATCTAATTTATTAAGGAACACATTTATTCATTTCGGCTGTTGCCTTGTTTGCTCTCAAACTTCGCCTATACGAGAAAGCAAATTTTATTCATGTTTTAATAAAGGAGGCACTATAGTACTTTAAAACCTTTCCTTCTTAAGAAAGTAGTAAAATCTCCATAACTTTGTGTTTTATCGGGAGCAGCTAGACTTTTTTTTGAAAGAAAAAAGGTTTTTTTAATAAAATTCTTAAATTGAAAGTAAACACTAAAGATGAATGAAATATAAGAATATTTAAAAGGAATTTTTAAATTTGAAAGTGATGTAACAACTTTTTTGAAAATTGTAACAACCGGTTTTGTAAAACCAAAAAGTGTTTTCAATATTACTTTAGACCTTCTTTCAATTAAATATTGCCAGTGTGTTATGAACCTGGTGTAAATAATTTAAAGTTGCTTAAAAACATATTGTAGGTAATTTTTATGAAAGTTTATGTATGATAAAATCTTGTTTTTAGAAGATGGTGTTTTATTAAATATTCAAGTACTGAAAAGAAAATTAAGGTGACTTACACCACTTTTACAAGCCGGTTGAGGTGCTTAAATTTTTATCGGATTTTCCACATTTTTCCGAAACACTTTACCTGAGTTCATGGACTACCAGTGTTCTACAGAATACCGGTTAAAAACTATTTGATTAACGCTCATGGGGAAGTACGGGACATACACAAATTCTTCATCAGCCTTCTTCATTAAAATCCCCTTATTTCAACGTTTTAGCTAAAAAAAAACTTGTTTTTTTTCATTTCATTGTTCTGGTTATTTCTATCATTATTTATCATTATCATTTTATCATGATCACTTATGTTGACAGAAAACATTCCATTCTTCTCAATATCTGTTCTAAAATTTTCTATACATTGTTCTAATACTTATAGCAGTTATACTCTGAACATTTTAGTATTTTAATAGCATTATTAAAAAAAGCTTAAATGAGTTATTTTATTTTAAAGAAGTAAACTAACAGCAGTATCAGAACCCTTTCTCACGAATAAACTTGTACTACACATAACAGAAAGAGTAGATAGTTTTGATTAAAAATCACCAGATCCCTTTGCATATGGTCAACTATTACTTTTTGCTACTCCCTCAGGCTCTCAAAAAATCATGTTTTCCTGCGCATTAGCTGATTCAACTAAAAGGATATTGTAGAAGCTACGCTCTTCACACGCAGCTACTTGTGTATTGAAAATGGAAAAAGCTTGTTTGCTTCTTCAGATTCAGTTATTGTATCGATGAATCCGACACTCCCTTTTTCTGTCAACTTTGTGTCAGCGTGAGGAAGAAATTTTCTCTCATCTTTACACTAGATGAGCGATGACAGGAAACTAGTTGACTGATACAAAGTTGCTTCGAGAGAAACCTTCGAAGTTACAAAAACCCTAACTTTTAGAAACTTTATTGTTGCCACTATTGTTTTCCAACTGCTTTTCATAATAAAATTACTTTCATTTGGGTTACATTAATGAAATATGTATTAAAACTTTATGTACATTGAGAATCGTTAATACGAAACTGAGATGACTGAAATATCTTTCGGTGTTAAAAGAATTCCGTGTTAAAGGATACTGCAAAAAAAAACATACATTCACAACAAAATTAAGTTTATTAGATATATTTACATAGATTATATTTATTTACATAGATATGTATATATGTATGTATTTAATAAAAATCTATAAAAGAAAAACATTTACAAGAACTTAATGAAATTTAATACAAAATTTTAAAGTTTTTTGAAAAAAAACGTTTATTGAGTTTTAAAATAATTTGATAATTTTTGAATTGTCTTTTTAGCATCAAATTGTTCGATGTCGGACATTCGTTATTCATTTCAAGATTGGAGAGAATGTGCGTCTAAATGACTGCGCATACTTTTTATGATGTTTCTCATTTCTTATGATGTGGGAACAGGAGCTGCATTCTTCATGTAATTTTCGTCGTCGAAATCTACATCTACGATGTTTCTTGAGCTTTCGAACAAGCTTCAAAATGTCTTTGTCCACCATAATTAGGGATGTACCGACATTATTATCATATACAGCAACCCATTTTTCCGATTATACAGTGGAACACTTCAATAATACAGAAACATTCTCAAACATTTTATTAAGTCTCGACTCAGTTTCAATATTTTCCTTCTCCCCTTTTTCGTGTTAAGAGATTTTCGTTCCGCGTTAAGAGAAAAAAATACAAGAAAATGCACTAGTTTGTCGGGGCCGTTGTATTATTTCATGTTAACCGATATTTCGTCAAGCCTTTTCACGTTAAACGTGTTTCACTGTATGTTTAAAATATGTTTCACGTTAAAATTAAATTTAACTATAACGTTTACAAGAAGAATGATGTGAAAGGTGTCAATAGAACTTTTCGAGAATTTCACATCATTGATTACTAACTTTCCATTTTTCTTATATATTACGAAATAAATTACAAAAATTAAGCAATAATCAGATGTATGAAATTTTTATTTTTTACTTCATAGAATTTTGAAAATATAGCTATTAAAATAATTCCTTTAAAAATTGTATCTATAAAGAAATCTCAGTATTTTTACTCTGGATTTTCTTAAGGCATAACATTTTAAGCTGATGATGAAATATTGGGATATGACAAATCTTTCAGAGAATACAGCATTGTGCTTTTAAAGGACTGCACTTCTCTTAATCAATATAGACATACAAGGAAAGCATTTTTACTATAACACAACAAAAATTGGATTGTTTGCTTCTCTGCAGATGTCTGTCTTAGATCGATTGAAGAAGAAAAAAAATTGCTTTTCGCATCAACAACAATTATACTTCAAAGTTGCGTGATTATGACCTTTACCTTTCATTAGTAAAATTTTATTTTTAATCGCAAAAAATAATGAAATAACACATTTTTATATTTCTTTCATTCTCTGTATTATAATTCTGGAAATGTAATATTTTGTTTAAATCATTATATTCTATAACACTAAATATGAATGTCAATGCTTTTTTTTAATCAGATTTTTTTTAAATTATTGATCACATTCATGCCATAGAATTCAAAATATAAAATTATTTATGTTTTAGTTGTATTTCTTATATTTCTCATATTTTGTTCATACAAAAAGAATTATTAAAGTAACTGATTATAATGCGTTATGCCATGTGCATAATATATGAATAATAATTTAACCCATATTTCTCAAACTTTTAATATGTGCAATCTAAATTTTCAATCATAAGTTTCATTGCCCCCTCTCTTAAGCAATAATGATGTATTGCATGTAATAATAATGTACTTTGACGCTAAATCTAAAAAAAAACTACCTTAATTGTAAATCGTATGAATTATCAAGATAAATATAAAATTTTGCATGGGTTACTTTTAAGTAATATATAATTCAATAAATTTATTTTAAGTAACAAATTAAGTATAATGTATAACTTTCACTTTCTAATTTTTAAATTTTAACATATTGCAAAATAATTTTTAATTTAAGAAGATTCCAAAAATACCAAATACACACGTACCTTGATACAGAAAGGCTCTCAACTGCTGAAGGAGAAATCTTCATAGATTTTGCTTCAAGTGCCGAAATCAAAAGGCAATTTAGTAATAAATCACTCTTTGAATTTTGGACTGGGGTGGATGATGAATTTTCTGCGTTGAAAACATAAGTATTTCGTATACTATTACCATTTCCTACTCTAGTACTTGTTAAACTTGTTCTTAATTCAGTATTGATTAATGAATTATTAAATACATTGTACAGCTCTGATTCTCTTATAAATTGTTGATGTTGTTGTCGTGTATGACAGTGTGCAAAGGTGTATATAACAAAATAAAGATGTAGTCAAATATTGCCAAAGGCGTGAATCACTGCCGTGGCAACATCCATGGCACGATCCGAGTATAATATGTCCATGCTGTAGTCATTGTCTATTTGAAAAAGAGCACCGACAATGGAAGGACAGCTAAAAAGGTGTTGGGAATCCAGTTGCTTGCCTGGGCAGTGCCTGCATTCCACATATGATCGGGATCCATCAGGCAGAATCTTCATGCCCTTAAAATGTTTTGTCCTTAGTCTGGTTATTGTTGTTGTAATTTCTCGGCTATGATTTAATTCTGGCAGCGAGAATTTTTTTCGTGGGTTTGAGCAGAGCTTTTGCTTTGCGACTGCATTGGCATCAAAGACCGTAGTCGAAGAAGTTACAGGTTCAAGTGTTCTGGCTTCATTGGCAAGGGAATCGGCCATCTCGTTCCCTTCGATGTTAACATGGGCCGGGATCCACTGGAGGGTGCATGATTTGCCCAATGCACAAATGGAAAAAAGTAAAAGAGTCTCTTATAAGTATATTATATCAGTGTAACTGGGCCATTTAATTTTTTTTTCATTACAGCAGAATGTATTTTGTTTTGAATTCTTTCAGTAAATTAATAATTTTTAAATAATCTTTTACTTAAAACTTTTTGATGTGCTAACGCTCCCCCCCCCCCTCTTCGTAGGATTATCAAGCTCCTAGGGAGGCCGCTCCACTGTTTAAGAACCGTTGCCTTAAGCCTTAACCGCCGATTAAAAGTTACGGGATTCGCTCCCCAGTGTTACCATTTTTCACATAGAAGCGTATGGGATATTGGAGAAGGGGGGGGGGAGAAAAGGCAGAAATAAGCAATGTTTTCTCTGAAACAAGTAAGTCCTACCCAAACATAGTCAAGGTCATTTTATTGCATTACAAAGACTTCGGAATTGTTTCACTGATAGCAACGCAATGGAAAGATTCGTATTTCGGAACAAGTAGTTTCTTCAAGTAGTTTCATGCGATAATGAAGCAGAAAAGTAATAGTAACTATCAAACCAGAAAATCGAGAAGCAATGTTCATATAATGATAATATATTTATACGGTTGACGTTAAATTAGAAAATATTGATAAGTTGATTAAAATAACAAATTGACTAAAGATATATCGAACCGAAAAAACTGATCTTTTTTTTCTGTTCAGTTCCGATTAAAATAACGGTTTTTCCTTGTTTTGGTTCAGTTCCAGTCCTATAGCTTGAAGCTCTGCTTTTATATTTTCAATGAAATTACAGGATGTCAACCACTAAATAAGCCTTATATGTAAAAAATATAATGGAAATATTTTTGCAGCCGAACTTATACGTGTATTTTAACGGAATTAATAGAGTAATGTTTAAAAAAACATGATTAATATTATGTAATTTATAGCAAATTATTCCGAAAAAAATAATACATTTAATAATGTATATGCTTTCAATTGACTATTGGAAAGTAGTATTAAATAGTATTCCAAAAATTAAAAGATTAACAATCAATGAGGATAGTTTTCTATTTCTTCTAAAATAGCTTTTTATGAGTATGTTCTATGAAGAATTATAAATGCAGTTTTATCGATTGAAACACACATTTTGTTTTACCAAAATTAGTTTTTAAAATGTGTCAGCTATAAAGAAAATTTTAACAGAATTATTTAATTAAATATTGGACACTTATTTAGGTACTGATCGTTACTCAAATAAAAAAGGGTAAACATTTTCAATTCTAAAGGTTGAATATAATCTTATGAAAATTGAACCACAAAACGTTATTACATAAGTGATTTAAAGAAATTTTATCCCCCAAAACTCACATTTTTAAAGTCATATTTCTTAAAATGCATGTTTTATTAAAAAGCGGTTTTTTTTTTCATATCTGGTAAAGAATTTTCTGTTTTTACAATACACGTACAAAATATTCAACACTAGAATAAAAACTAATACTCAAGGTAATAAACATTGTTAAAATTCCTTGATAGTACCTTCCTTAATTAAAATTATTTTTCTGTTAAATTTCTCTGAGAAAAGCACCGCCGCATTCATTAAATGCTTTTAGTTTTTTAAAGCATTTTACACAGAGGATGAGGATGAAAATGTTTATGAGCTCGTTAAAAATTTCTTCCTGTATTTCTTTAAAATACATCAGTTTGTACCATAATTATATTTAATATGAATAAGAATATACAGTATTCATCAAAACAAAAACAAAACTTTCTTAAATAAAATTTTTTAATACTTTAATAAAGCAAATTGCTGTTATATTTCTCTTTGTGTATCTCTCACACATATGTATAGTGCTATTCCAAAAGGAAGTCATTTATATATATACTCAACCTTTAAAAAAGAATCAAAATTATGGTGTTATCGATTGCAAACCAAAAACCTGAAGTAACACGCCAAATTTTATTTGATGAGTGAGAATTTACTGGATAAAATAATAATAGAATATCACATAAACTTCTTAAATTCAATTATTCCTAGAAAGTACATATTTCAATACTCCCAACAAAAATCATGTTGCTTTATAAACTTAATACAAACACTATCAAAATTTAGTAATACTGTTGATAAGAAAAATTAAATTTTAAAAATATATGTGTTTAAATTGAAGGTAACTAGTAAGAAATTTAATAAATACCTATATAGCATTTCTTGTGTTTTCGATCACGTACTTGGCGTTTTTATATAATTTTTAAACATTAAATGACATTTATAAACCTTGATAATACTTTCAAAAAGAGGAATTATTCCAAATAGGATTTTTTAAAGCATTATAAATCTTTTCAAATTTCAAACTTAAATACATCATTCCATTATCCTGTTTTTAAAGCCTGTTGTCGAACGTATAAAATTCGTTTGAAGTATACACGTAAACATAAAACATTTTTCTTTCAGTTAAAAATATAAAAAAGAAAATTCGATCATCACGTTCTTTCGAAAAGAAATTTTTGAACTTGTCTGCTTGTTGTTCTCACAAAAGGAAAGGAGAAAATATGGAAAATTGTCTTGGAGAAGATTTAGTCTCCTTAGCCTGAAGCGACAGAATACGTTATCTTTCCCTGCAGATGGGAAATTTTCAGATACTTTTCATCCATCTCTTTTACTTTTTTTCCTATAAAAATGATAAAAAATAAAGGAAATAAATATAAATAGACATAAAAAGGAAGTATTTAGGAAGAAATCAACCGACAATGGAGGATATTCCTTAGATGAAATTCGTACTTCTGTACTTGAAGGGGAAAAAAGGAAAATGAATAGCATAACCATTTTTTTTTCTTTAAGAGTAATCTTCCACTTAACAAAATTTTAACAGAAATTTGAGGAATACGAGAGATTGTAGGGAAATCGATTTTCTATTTTCACGATATTTCTTTATTAGTAAAATAATAATTTATTCGATTTAAAATTATTTTTTATTCAACCTACAAAATTATTAAGAAAATGAAATTTCCTTTCTTCATTGAAAAACATTTTAAAATGGTATGCTTAAAATATTAAAGAAATGAAGGTAACCAGTACGAAACTTTGAGCCTGATTTTGACTTTATTTGAGTCGATTACGAAAAGAAATTTAAGATTGTTTATTAATACTGTAAATGATTTTTAAAATTGCTTTAGTGCATCCCCACTTCTGAATCTGTGTGTGTCGACGTTTTATTTCTCAGGTTTCTTTCTTAAGGTATACGACTACTTGCAACAAATTTTTTAAATGGAGATATGAAGATTTTTTGGATGTTTTTAGATTTGTTTAGTACATTTTAAGAAAAAATATGCTAAACTCAGGAGTAGAAAAAGAAATTTTATTAAAATGGGGAAAAAATTGATCAAAATTTACAAAAAATAACATAAACGCGGCTCATTCTGTATTAAAGGTTTATAAACAAATTTTCAATTTTGATGTGTTACTATGTTACATATTTTAGAAATGACCTTCAGGATAAGAGATATTTTAATTTTTACAAAAGCTAGAGCACTTTATCTTAGTTATTATATTAAATTGCTTAAGAAAACAGTGAATATATTAACATAAGGGACTGTAAATTTTGTTATAAAACATAGATTGATAAATCTGAAGGTTAAAACACTTTTACTATTATACAGACATACACTAAAACTTTTAGTTAATTATATTCAAAGCCTTTTAAGCAATCGCTCGCCCCGTTTGAGCATTTTTGGAAAAAAAAACATTTTGAGTAAAACATGTTTTAAAGTATGATACCTTGCTTAAAGTAATGACATCTACTTTTATAAGACACTTTTAGTTTTTGTTCTAGTGAACGGAAAATAGTAGACTTGGTATTTTTATAAAGCTAATAAAGTGGCCTGTAAAAATATCATTAAAAAATGTGTCAATTTTTGGCTAAATTCTTAATTTTAGGGTAATCGGATACCTTAAGTGAAATAAAATTAGTAATCATGGAGTAAAAATTAAACTTAAGAACTCTAGTTTATAGAAGTCTTACCTACTTTTTAATTTTTTAAGTTTATACACGCGCTCACGTCATTTCCATGATATAATACACCTCGTATCTGTGCATGTCTATGAATTTTTTTATATTTTAGTTATTTTTTTACACGAAATGATGCTTATTGTTTCCCCTTTAGATTCTATTTAATCAATCACATTTTATGCATACACTATTTGAGGAAGTATTTTAAATTCGGTTAACTACATTGTACAAATGGTCGAAAGAACTGGAGATTTAGATTTTTCAAAAATTATACTCAGCCCCTTCTTTAATAAGTATCATATTGTTACACATGCCAGATCATTTTTTTAAATTCTGGAAAGGTACACGCAACTGTGTGTGTAACAGATGGGTGTGCTTTCTAAATAAATCATAATTTATTATGTACTTTTCTAATAATTGCAATCAATGTTTTCCCCTAAGAAAATAAAAAACACGATCCTTTAAATGTGCAATAGCCCATGTTTTAAAAATCACACGAATATTGAGCACATTATTTCACATTCTTTATCACAATGTCGCATAAGTCACAGCAGCTGTCAAATATTTTACCCTCGTGTTGTTTTCTCTGCAACATATTGATAAAGGCTAGGAAGAAGCTTTTGGAAGTTTATAAACTCTTTTTGTCAAATAATTTTCTTATGACTTTTTAGAACTTTCTCGTTATATCGGTTTATGTAACTAAAATGGCAACACTGGATGACCACTTTTGTAGTGGTTTACTCCAATTGAAAGAGTAATTTCCATTATCCTATTAATATCTTTCCGACCACAAGAGAAACGAATGAAGCCCGAAATTTATATACATATAACATATTTAATTTTACTAATTTGCTTAGGAATGGGCTTTACACTTATAAAAGCAAATCCAATAAAAATTACATAACTTCATTTTCTGTTTGAAAACGAACGAAAGTAAATCTGAGTTTTATTTTTTGTTGTACTTTTCTCCTATTTTTTATAACTGTAAAAAAAAGAGATTTAATGTAATTCCTGTTTATTTGAACAAAATAGTATTCGATAATTTAATTATAATTTAAGCTACGGAGTAGTAGAATCAAGGCCAATAAATTAAATCCAATGTTGTTTGTATGAAGCCTAGTGGTAGTGTAACGCGCTTCCACTCCACTGATCCGGGGTTCAAATCCCCGGCTGGGCAAGGTCAACTTAGCCTTTCATCCCTTCAGTGGGTCGATAAAATGAGTACCAAGCTTGCTTGGGAACTAAACACTGGAAGTTTCACATTGGACCTATCACCTGACTGGAACAGCTCTGATGATTCACCTCAGGGCCCAAGGTCGTGAAAGCTGAGATAGGTACAGCAGGTCTTGGCACTCACTCATGGGCTGTTCCACTACTAAGTTCAGCTCAGTTATTTGTATTCTATACGGGTTTTTTTGCACTTATTGAAGTTACACACAACTCAATGTCAATATTTCATTTGTTGTTCACTTTTTTGATAATGAACAATAGTGTGTTGCGGGTGTTTTAATATATAAAAAAGTGCATTTCACACATACGTAAGTGCTTTAGTGAATAACTATATTGCATTAGCAAAAATATCAATAGAACAAATACAAATGCAAAAATTCCTTATATATTATTGAATTACTGGTGATTTAGAACTTTTATTTTATTCAATCTTCTTGATATGCTTTACAAGATAACGTACAGTTTTACAAAGTTTTCCTCAATAATTGCTTTCAAAATATGAATATTTGCCAATAAAACAGCATTCCTTAATTATGTTTATGTTACCATAATTCAAATACATTTCATTTGGTAAACATTTTGAGTGACTTTAATATAATATTACGAAACGCTATCCTGTTACTAAATGCTGATAATGAAAGTACAAATTCAATTACATAGTTGCATATAGCATTTTAGAATCATTTCATATATATAATCGTTAAATAGAGTATATATAAACACCCCAAAGTAGAATATATATAAACATATGTATAACATACCCATGTATCTGTGTGTATATTAGTGAAATAACGAATTCCATTATATATATGTTTATATATATATATATATATATAATAGAGAGAGAGAGAGAGAGAGAGCGCTTCTCCATCAATTATAAATATAAATATTTATATAATCAACGGGAAATCATACATACATATGTGTATTCATGTACGGTAATCTTTTCTTTAAAATGAATAGAAGAAACAAATCATTAACCAATCAATAAATTATTCCATTATATTTTACTTGTTAATCATTAGTCGGTAAACAAGTTATAATGATATTTTTGTAACTTTAAATAAGTTAATAGTAAAGAGCGAGAAAAATTTAGTTGTAATTAATTATTTTTATTAACTTTGTTAGCATATGAAAATGAAGTATCTTCCATTTTGTTTGAAAGGAGATTAAATTCCATAACTATGCTAAAAAGTCGAATTTATCATTCAAAGACAAATTATTTCTTTAAAAAATAAAGGGAAAATAAACTACCTTCCTCAAAATAAACTATACTTCAGCAATCATTCCGTATTCAAATTTTATGATTAAACTTTTCAATCTTACTTTCATTTCACATATGCACACAAAAGAATTTTTCTTAACTTTTCTTTTTCAATCCTTTTAAAAAGAATTTATCTGAATAAAACCCACACGTATTCAAAATGCAGATGAGGTTCTATTTTAATACTTTATTGACTTCTTTGTTATAAATCTCCGTAAAGATTTTCTTATTAAATTATTTTAATGCAATGCTTATTTTTCAGAGATATATTAACGTAATCTGTTTTGAGTGTTATTACTACAAAATACGTGCTTAGGTATCATTTATTAGACGTACATTGAATTTGAGAATTGAATTATGTTTTTATTGAAAAAAGCAATTATTTATCTCAAATTGTTCCTTAAGATTTATTTGAAATAAGATAGTGATATCATAGGAGAGAAATGTACTATGATGTTCTTTATAAACAGTCATTTTCCTATTTAACGAATCCTTCGTTACCGAAAATTTTGTTCGTTAAATTGGGTTATTCGTTATATCAGAGTCCTAACAAAATTATTAAAAATTACATTAACCTATTGTAAATTCTATAATAAGCATCTACTCAGAAAATATCCATATTTAAAAATTGTACACTTATTATTCAACAGTTAATGAATTAATACACACCGTTACTTGTAAGTTTTAAAATATAGTAGAACGTTGTTTATCCGAACGTTTATTATCCGGAGCGTCAAATATCCAAACCAAAGTTCAGATCCGTTTTCGAGCAGTGCAGTGCTCAAAATTTGTTTTCTGTGAGGCCAAAAGTGACGGAAAACCCAAGATGAGGAATATTTGGGGGATTTCAGCTGTGTGTGATTTGATAAACATCTGCGCGGAATATTATGTCAGTTTTGTTTCCAAGTGAGAGGATGTATACGTGCTCTTTTTTTGAGTTTTGTTGATGCAGAAACCTGTATGGCATGCGATGCAGAAGACTGTGGATTTCAAATGCTAAATGATGACGAGATTGTGACTTCCGTGCAAGAAGAATCCGACCCGGTCGACGATAAAACGGATGAAGACGAGGACAACAACAACGAAAGTAGCACATTCTGACGCTTTTCTGCGTTAGAGATAGCTATGGAGTGGTACGAATAACAATCAGAGTGCTGTTATATTCATACTGCTGCAGAAGAGAATCAGAGACCTTGCATTGAAAAAACGAAGATGTACAATGGTACAGCAAAAAATAAGTGATTTTCCACACAATTGCGACATTTTGCACCTATTTTTCTTTCTCTTCCAAGCACGTTTCCCGCATGTGATGATTTTCAATATTTGTATAGTGTCCAGTATCATATACTGCATGGATCGCATTTGGTTTTCGGTTATCCGAACAATTGCGTATCCGAACGGTGTCCGGTCCCAATTGATTCGGATAAATGACGTTCTACTGTACTAAAGAATAGATGTATGAAAATCTTTTTTTCTTTCATGACTCGAAAGAATCCTTTTTTGACATTATGCAGAGAAGAAAATACTGCAACATTTACATCCTGCCACATAAGGTATGTTTCCACAGTTTCCAAACTATTTAAATCATTAGAATATGGGACAGTTTTGCATTATCAATTTCCGCGTCAGAATCATTATTCATTGGCTCCAGCACATCAACAATTTCCTCGACTTCAGTTACACAGGTAGGCAGTCCGTCAGCAAAGGTAACATAATTGTTAAGCTCTTAAATATCAACTGTGCGTTGTGGAATGGAATGAGATAAGAAAAGTATTTTCTGTTCTATTCAAAATTTATACGAACACTCGTGACTCTTCTGTGTGTGTCCCTGTAAAGTCTAATAAAGTCTGCTCACGTCGAAATTTGCTGCTTATAAAAAAAACCTTTACTGTTTTGGACAAAAATAAAACGTCATTTGGGGAAAAAATCCAATTTTTCTAATACAAGCTAATAAAAAAATTTCCGTTGTTGAAATAATTCGTTAAATCGGGGTTCTTAATTCTTTAAATAGGATGTTTGCCTTCAATTTAATAGGGAAAGAGAAAAATCGTTTAATTAGGGGTTCGTTAAATAGGCTTTCGACTGTGTAACTTCAAGGTGGTTTTTTTAATTTGATGTAAAATACATTGCTTCCTAAATTATAATTTTTTCTTTTGGCTCTATTTATTTTAAGCAATTTCGTCTGTAATCTTTACAAAATTTCAAATAGTTACACTACTCCACACAATTTGACGGATTTTCAGAAACACTATGCAATTTGTATAGAATTTGCTGGGATAGTAGTGCATTTATATATTGTAATGGATGAAATTTTTATAATTAAGAAATTTGTGTTGGAATCCTCCTTTAAAAATTTTTATGTGTACATAGTAAATAAACCTTAACTGGATAAATGCATTGAAGAAATTATATTAACAATAAAAGGGTTAAAAAATATCATAAGTAAAACAAAATTCAGTTTTGTAATATGAAACGAATTTCTACAATTTTAATGCCGTCTTAGAAATATTTAAATTATTTGCCTGGCTTATTTGAGTAGAAATCTTTCTGTTGTTCTTTAAGGGGTATCGGAACACCCTATACAGATAATGCTAAAAAGGCCTTTTTCGATGTTCCTTTTCTAAAAATTTGTTGTAAATACAACCCCCAAAATTTTTTTACAAGTTAAACATAGATTTGGTATTATACTGAAATGAGCTTTTTGTAAAATTTTCATTAGTTTTTTTTTTTAAATTTTATTTGATGTATTTTGAGAAAACAAAATGTTTCGACAAAAAAAATTTATAAAAAAAATATATATACAAAATTTTGCTAAAAGCTCATTCCAGTAAATACTAGAACATACAAAGAATGTGTCACATAAATTTTGTGGACATAAAATATATACTTTCTGAGAAAAAGTACATCGAACCCTCAAAAATGACATTTTGAGAAAAACACATTTTTATAAAAAAAAAACTCACCTTATCAAAACATTCCAGCTCCATATTCCAAATTTTCAGCATTTTTTGAAAATTCACCCTCTTGTATTATTCTTTTAAGTCTTTTTATCTTTCTGACCTCTTTAGTTTTTTGTAAATTGGCATATCTTGCCCTTGTAATCCTCTCTTTATCGAAACGTTCCATGCAGCATGTCGCATAATATCATGGCTCTATGTTTAGCTTTTTCAAAATATCCAACTTTGTTGCATTCCCTTTATTAAAGGATGCAATAGCATCATATGTACCAAAGGAAAGTGTTTCTAAGTGCACGAATGTCTTTTTGGGGACACGAGACCAAATAACATTATTAATGCTTTCATTTGGATTCTGCGTGTTCCCATGTAAGCATTTTTTCATTAACTCTGGATCAGAAAGATCCCTAAAAATAGCCCTAATGGCTTCCACAACAGCAACTGGAAGTTTATGTTTGTGGAGGTAAACTTTATTTTCCAATTGTGCCTTCTTATAACGGCACCACGTATCAGGACCCGATGGACAAAATCCATGTTGTGGATTTTCATCGGTTGATATTTTGTGAAGAAATATTGCCCATATAGCTTGTCGCATATCCTTCACACTTGACAAATTTCTTCGAATGGCAAGGCCATAATAGGTTTGCAATTGGTCAATAGATGCTTCCGTTAATCTATTTTTTCCACATAATGCCTTGCCATCTGACAATTTTTTACCTCTTATCTTTGCTTTGAAACGTCGGAGGCGAGATCCCATCCGTTTCATAACATGGCCTATACACTCAAGTTTTGTGATCGTACAATTATCACCATATACTTTATTTTTCACAATGTTATCAAAAGCTTTGGAGTCTACATCTCCTAAATATTTCGTGTAACGCACATCATAGCGTTGAACAGAGCGCTGAAATATCGATAGAGCTCCATCGACTTCCATTCGTCCACTATACCCGTCGAAGTTCTTGCAGACTGGTCCATGTTTCTTTTTGTCTTTGCAAACACAATGTTTCGATAATATTTGCGTGTCAATTACTTTTCCCGTGTCCACACTCGTAACTGTCACGACACCATTCATGGAGGAATATCCTCTCTTCTGCCATGTTCCATCAACCGCCACAGGAATGTCTCTAATATTCTGATTTTCTGGCACTGCTTCTTCTACGGCATCTTTCATCGTTGCATCACACTTATCCTTGGTTGCACCTAACAGCATTTTATTATATATTGAGAACTTTGTCGGTGGGGGTGGTAAGTTCATGATTCCGCAAAACATTCGTGCATCTTCTGCACCTTTTCCTATGCATCTCATTGCATAAACAAACCTGGTGTTTATTTCGTAGGTGCTGGGTTTCCCAATTTCAGCTTTGCACTGCTTGGAGGAACAAAACTCGTAGCTATAACTGCAAAAATCACAGAGTATATCAAGTTCGACAGCTCCACCTGAACAATTTTCTTCACAGGAAAGGTTAAGTCCTGTTGCTCCACACTGTAAACATTTGACAGCCTCAGAAAATACACCAGCTAAAATATTTAAATCCACAATAGCATTTTTAAATCCACTATTAAACTCACTTTTGTATGAGTTATTTAAATTACTAAGTTTTTTTTCTGAAGCAGAAACATTACTATTAGAAGCAGAAGACTGATGTGGTACAGAATCACTTGTCACTGTTGATTCGGAATTACTTCTTCTGCCTTGATTAAAATTACCTCGCCTTTTTTTAAAAACTTTGCTGCTAGATCTAGGCATTTTAAATATAACAAAATAATATTTAAAATCAAAATAATAGCGTTGTAAAGAGCTAAGCAGTTCTAATTACTATAAACACAACTTGAGCAAAACAAACAGCGTTTGAACGAACGATTTTTTTCAAAAATACAAATGTAAACAACGTATAATTAGTTGTATCTCTGAAGCCGTTCCTAGGGAGAAAAATAACTGAGTCTTGGCAGCTAGCATCACGAAAGAAATTTTAAAAATGACGTCAAACTTCTAGCTGGCCAAAGAGGAAGTGCAATGTTTACCTTTTTTCTGTCCATTTAAATCGGTGAAGTGAGTTTAGATGATTCTTTAAAAACAAAATTATAGCACTTTTAATTGTGCTAGAGATTAAAATAAGGTATTTTTGGAAAGGTAATGAGTTAAAGAATTTAAAAATACAATAATCTGAAATTGACAAAAAAAAAATTTTTTTTAGCCTTCCAACTGCTTTTAATTGTCTCTATATTTTCTATGTTATTTTTTTTTCATTTCGTAATGTATCAAAGTTATGAACTAGAGAGAAAGTGTACTTGTATTTAAAGAAATTCTCTATTTCATACAAAACGATGTGTCGGTAAAGGTCTATCTTACACAAACTGAAACTTATATCGCTACACCATGATATTCATTTTTAGTGAATCCTATCTCATGTCAAACTTTACGGCAATGAATTGGTGGACAAACTAGCAAAGGAGGGCTGTAATCTTCTAACTCCCTCCACATCCGCCCTTACCTATCTAGAATTATATTAGCTAAAAAAATCTCAAAATTTGGTAGAGTGGAGGGTGCCTTCCACTCAACATTGGTATGCAGGTAATAGACCCGGTCTGGCTCTAGACCTGAAGCGTGTGACAGATGCTCCCAAACTACACTCTCTCGTTTTGCCAGTGGTAACATCAAGTGCCTCTCCTTCTCAACGAACAAAAATATCTCTATCTGTGCAAGATGACAAGATCACCAGGCTTCCCCCGAACACAAAATGCGTTGCATGGATCTCACAAGCAAAGATATTTACACTGATTCCCTTCTTGTGCTCGACTTTTTGACAGGCAACGATTTAATGGAACTTGTCTGACTTCGTCAGACCCTGAAGGATTAGCAACAACAACAACAATATATTCTTTGGAACAGAATTCATGAAGTAAAATTTTTTTAAAATGTGTAATATGTTTAATTTTCCAGTAAATTTTTGCAAGATTAATAAAAATAGATTATTAAATATACCTTAAAATTATTGCAAATTTTTAAACACTGCTCTGAAAAGCATATTTTAACAGTCTGAATATCATATTAGACTTTAAAAGTTTAAATACTTATACTTTCTTTATAAAATGTTTTGAATGGTATTTGTTAAAAAAATCGTTAAATGTATGTTAACTAGTAAATAGTATTAAAATTATACATTGTTATATAATTATCTTATCAGATCAATAGAAATACCAAAAAATCTTTAACTTTAAAAATTTAGCTTCTATGTGCGTGATTGTCTATTAATGTTGAATTTTGAAATCAAACGAAAGCAGTATGTGGCAGACCTTGTAACTTCACACCTCAGTCGAGAGACGATTTTTACATTTGGATATATATATATATATATATATATATATATCCCATTATTATTTTTTAAATAGGTGAGGTGTAATTCCATTCTTAATTCTATTGAAATTCGTATGATATAGAAATAAACTGGTGCTGAATCTGTGTTTTTTAAATTAGCAGAAAATATGGTAGAATCTTTAATGTCCTCAATAAGTGCAATACCGAAGAAAAACACTGGTGCTCAAAATAAAGAAAATTTGCATATTTTGTGGAGTTTCATGAAAATGTTTGAATAAAATGTAAAAGTATTGCTTCGAAACAAAGTCTTGTGCTTCGAATACGTATGTGTCGGCAGAGCTAGTCGAGTGGCAGGATTTATAAGCACGCGTGCCAAAACTCGCATTTAGTTCCTCACCGAATTGTTTTTCTCTTCTTCTTTCTTTTTGCAGCAATCGGTTAAATCAAACAGTAAAAGTGAGTAACAACAATGCTTAGATCATGGAATGAGGCAGCAAATTGTGGATGGGGTAGAAGTAGATCAGTCTCAAATCCAAATTAGTAAGGTATTCAATTTAACATACAGTGCAGTGTACCACTTATGGAAATAGTTTCAGGATATGAGATCCGTCGATAGAAAACGTGGGGAAAGGTCGTCCAAGAGCCACGATGACCAGAGTAGATCACTATTTGTCCATTATAGTAAGACATAGCAAAGCTGCTAGAGCAGGGGTGGGCAGACTTTTCCAGGGTACGGGCTAAATCTAATGTTTGGCTAATCAAGGTGTTGTGGTCCACCTAGTATCAGTAGCCCACACAAAAGGGGGGAAGGCCCATGGGTCCGGACCCTCCTCCATAGCCTATGATTAATTTTTTCGATCGATTATAATCCCATGTATATAGTATGTAAAATTTAATTTAATATTTATTATTAATAATTTTTTTAAAAAATTAATGCTATTTATTCACTTAATAATTTATTTATTTCTTTTCTTTGTTCCCTACAATCTGCAAAATGAATAAAAAAATTATGTTTGCAGCGTATTGAGGCAGGATATAAAAATGGTAGACATTCCCCCGTGAACCACCGCACCGCACCCCATTTGAAAAATTCACGAGTGCGCCCATTGCGGTGAGGCAAGTAAAAAGTCTACAATAACTTAATAATAAATACGGAATTTGTACTTACCTACGTAAATGAAATGAAAAACTCACTTTTTTAAATGACATATAAAGCAAAACGTAAAATAAAAACAAATGCATTTATTATCAAGTAATTCCAATTACATTAAAAAATAAAACATTTCCATCTAAAATCAGTTCTCGTAATTATAGTCAGTAGAAGACTTAGTCTGCGTACTGTCAGCCAATCTTGAATATTTCCAAATACAATTACTAACGGCTTACCTGCAAGCGGTCTACCGATCGATCGCGATCGACTTAATGCCCACTCCGATGCTAGAGCTAACAGCTCTTTCATAAATTTGTTTGTGCTCACATGAACTCGAGTTTTAGAAGTAACTGCTTCGAGAAGACTTCATGGGCGGGAACTGTTTGTAGGGAAACTTGTTGCTTGCATCCCTCTCAGTTATTGGAACAGTAGAGTCCGTTTAAAGTGATGCAGAGATGATAAATATTGTAGAATTGATTAATGGACCACCATTCTCTTCACTGAAAAGTCCCGGTTCAGCATAACCAGTGATTCTCGCCATACTTTCATATAGAGAGAACCAGGTACTCGATACCTACCCTCCTGTATCCGACAAATCAACCATTACGGCAACGGTGATTTCATGGTCAGGACAGGCAACACATTGGATGACCGCACACCTCTCCAGGTTTTTGAAAGAGGCACTACGACTACTATGAGAAATAGGGATGAGGTCTTAGAACTTTATGTTCTTCTTTTCAGAGGTGCAATTGGCCCTGGTTTCTTTTTAATGGATGGCAATGCGAGACCACATAGAGTTCAACTTGTAGCGAATTTCTGGAAAGTGAGGATATTCCTTGAAAGATTATCCAGATCTCATCCCTATGCAGAGTGTCTGGAAGGCTTTGGAAAGGGTAATTGCAACCCACAATCTCTCAAGAAATATCCAAGGCCTGAAAACACAGTTTCTGAATGAGTGGAATTAATTCCCAGAAATTCTGTTTTACTTTCAGCATAAAATCCCAATGTGACGACTGTTTATCTGTAAGATGGGCAATATCCCCTATTAACCAATTGTTTTTCTATTCTGCAACTGCCCTTTATACCTTCCGACTCCAATGAGTGTTGCGCATGATCATGCGTCTGTATTATAACTGTTAAACGGTTATTTTTTAATCATTTTTTTTGCATTATATCAACTCTATGTACATATCTAATTTCTTTAAAATCTGTCCAGTAGTCTAGAGATAAACGAAAAAATCTGAAAATTCTCTTAATTTTGAACACCAGTGTAATTAATACTTCATTTACATAAACACAAGATAAAGAATTTTTATTTAAAAACTTATTGAATTACTTAAATAACTGCACTTAATAACAGCAGAAAGCTTTTTTCATTACATTTTAATTAAAAAGTATTTAAAAATGCATTATAACGGAACACGAAATAAACCTAAAAAAATGCCTTAAAGATAAAAGTTACTCACTTTACCCTTTACCCTGTTTATTTGCTAGCTACTGACTATATCCTAGAAATTCTGCCTTAAAGAAAAATTAAATATTGACTACAATCTGTGTATCCTTTTATGTGATGATACTTGGTTCCCTGAAGGAATTCCTAAATAAAAATTACATCGTTCTATTTCCTTCAAAGATTGAGTAACTCTGTGAATCAGTTTCTGGTAATAAGAAAAAAAATATATATATGTGAAAGAATGTTTTGTTTATCCTTCTATTGTTTCAATGAATAAAATGTTAAAAATAAATCGTTCAGCTACTGAAAATTAAATAAAGTTTGAATATTTGTTAACCAAAAGATATCAGTGAGAAATTCAAGAAAATAATGCAGTGTCATACATGCATCTTAAATGTGTTTCAATATATTGGATTTATGTATTCGGGTGAGAAAGTTAAGTAATTCAATTTATATTTTGAAATATATGACAATCAATTCATTCTTTAAGGAACAATATTTAAAATTGAACATTTATTTTATATTTAAAACTTTTCATTGAAGTTGGACAAAATTAATGTCTCTGTTAAAAAGTCGAAAGGAATCGGAAAAAAATCAAGTTTAAAAATTAATTATTTTACTTCATAATCACTATAATAATCTACAAGCTGTAAAATTTCCTATTACCAACAAATTGATTACAAATTAACCCACATTTAAACTTTGGTAAAATTCTGATTGAAAGTTTTATAATCGAAGAGATTTAAAAAATTTGACTACGGGAGAAGTAATGTATAATGGGTTTTTTAAACAACTGACAATATAAAATTTTTGGGCCAATACATTCCAGAAATGGTTAATTTGAAAACTGATAATTATGTTGCTATTCTAAAGATAAAAATGTTGAAATAATTGTCATAAATAAACTATCATGTACTGAAACGAGATTAAAAGTAAATTATAATGTAACAGATTTTATTATCTATGTTTTGAGTCACTAAATATCAAAATTTCGTGCAATTATCCCTATTATCAAAGAAATATTTCTAAAACAATAATTTGTAATGGTACCTAAAGGCTGTAAATTTCTTTAAAATGTTGTCGTGCAAAGAATTTTATTAAGTTTTCAAAAAGGAAACATATAATATAATCTATTTCATTTTTGCATCACTGATATTAAATCAGTATTGTATAAAAAATACCCTAAAATAACAAAAGTACTAGAAATAAATTAAATATTTCATTATAAAAGATTATATTTTAAACTTATTTTTATTGTTTTGGAAGGTATATCGTTTTCCATGAAATAATCAAACAAATCCCTAACGGGTTTTTATAAATATCTTTTGAATAATATTCGAATGATATGTTAAATATAGACTACTTACAATAGTAGCTTCTTAATGATGTTATAAAAATAGTACCATAATAGATTATTATATTATAGGGCATGATAGTTATATTAAGTTAATAATAGCTTAGAATTAACGCTAGAAATAAAAATTGAAAATATTCGTAACAAATTTATTAAAACTTACCTCTTTCAAAGGATCAATTTTTGACCACTTATCTAAATTAGCACAGAAGTTGAAAACACATACTGTTTGTGTAGGACAGATATTATTGTTATACAGATATGTTTGTTATGCAACATTTCTTTGTACACAGTAATAACAAGATCCTGGTTTTATTTTATCTGGCCGAGCTCCCACATTGTTTTGACATTAGATCTAGACCTATTTAATTTAGGAATAACCTTCGTTTTATCTTTTTTCCTCTGTTCAGCTGGAATATAATTTGACAATCTATTTCTCTAATACTTAACTGAGGGCAACGCTTGTCAAAAGTCACGGATACCTTATACTAGTCCCAAAATATTAGGCTTTGATTTAATCAACAGCATCTTTATCATATTTAGTAAAATTATAAAAAGTTTATAGTCTTGTTTGTTCGCATTACCGGTTGTTTCGCCGATTCCTTTATCATTTTAGAGAGTTGAAACTACAAAAAACCATGTTTGCTTTTCTCTTTTGATTTATAAGAAACTTTCACACATTTTATTAAAAAATCAAATGAGTGGTCGGGGTTCTTCCCATTCATAAAACTTAAAGGCAGTTCATTCTTATTTTTCGAATACTTCCTACCCTGTGCTGTTATGGTTTAAAATTTTAAACATTCCAAAGCAAATGGAACCAAATAAAATAGTTGCTTATTATGATGTCCCTTCCCAAGTTTAAGATTGGTTCTGATAAAGGCATACAAACAGCACTTGCATTGTTTTCCTCATTGAATTTCCAATCAAATTATTTTCCACAATAAATATGAAGATTCTAAGCATAAAAAAAATCCTTGCATTCATCAAGGCATTTATTTTTATTCCGTCTTTTACGGTTCTGCTGGCAATATACATTAATATACCATGATACACATCTGCCTCAGAATAGATCTAACATTTCATCAATCGTTGTATACTCTTAGATATAATAGCAACTTTTACACTGGTTCATCAACTGAAGCAAGAGAGGGGGATAAATTGTAAGTTATCTTTTTCATCGAAATCATCAACATCATTGAACCATGATGGCTGCAGTAGAAAAAGACATCTGTCTTTAGACGTTGCAGCTATAAAGCATTGAGGAACAGTGCCTTCATCCCCCCCCCCATCATCATGAGGTGTTGCGTTGTCTACAGGGTGTTTCCAAATTCGAGTGAGAAATTCAGAAGAGTGATCGTAGGAAACATGGGGACGACAATTCAATGTAGAACATGAGGTCACAAACAACGTTTAGTCGATGAAAATCACGATAATTATTGCCATCGGGAGGACGATGAGCCAGGCGAAGTTAATGTCCAAATGAATGAAGGGATTTCAAGCCCCGCGATGCTGTTGAAGAAACCGAACGTATGCAAATTTCCCATCTCTACGGGGTGTAGTGACCACTGCACACCAGAACGTCTGGTTCACGCAGGATGGTGCACCAGCACATTTTTCGATTGCGCATCTCTCTTCTACGTAACCTGGGAAGAGGATTTGACTCGGTAGACCTATTGTTTTGTCTCCGTGCACCTTGAACCTCAATTTCTTAAATTTCTTTTTATTTGGTCAATTGTAATCAGTTGTGCAAGAAACGCTTATGGCTGCAGTGGAAGATCTCATGGCACAGATAGTCGTTGCTTCAGCTGACATTACCAGCACACCGGATTTGCTTGAAGGGGTTCAACAATCCTGCGTTCTTTGGTATCGGCTGTGCTATTACACACCCGGCCGCCACTTCAAATAATTTCTGTGACAATCACTAGTCATTACACTTCTAACATCGAGTTGTGACGCATTGTTCATTTTGTAAAAATGCTTTACATCTAATAAATGTATTTCTTACCTCTTATTACCTCTTTGCCTTCAGCTCTTCATCATACACTTCATAACTGTTTTTGCAAATTACATTGACTAAACGTGATTTCTCCGACCTATGTTGTTTTGTCATCTCCATGCTATCACCTGTAAGCCTTTTGAATTTGTTGATCAAAATTTGAAACACCCTATATAGTTCTGCTGTGTACAAGAATCATATGAAAGTTAAAATTTCTCATGCTTATGCTAGTCGATAAATGCCCTGTCTGCCATAATGTGTGTGGGGATTTAACTTATTTAAATGTTTATTTATAAAATTCTGTTCCTCAAATGAGTCTGGATAAAAACTTTCATACAGTTTATTTGTGTTTGGCACTTTTTGCCTTTGTAGCCTAGTAGGTGTGTAACAATGTTTTACTCTTAAAGTTCTAATATTTATATGTGAAGGATAAAGATTCCAGTTTTAAAAATTGTCCAGAAGTAACTCATATTTAACTTCTGGTTTTGTAATAAACATTTTAATATCTCTATTAATCTCGGTGTTCTCATCTATAAATTCAATTTATTTTAAACGTTTATGTTCCTGAAGATCCTTAGAAGCCAAGACATAAATGTGATAAATTTATTTTCCTTACCTGATTTTTTGTATATTTCAAAATATATTTAAAATAATTATATTTTAACTCAAAAAAGTACAATTGTTTAATAAACATATTAGAAAAATTAATTTTAAAACACTAATTCATAAATAGAAATATAAACGATATTATGTCCCATATAAAATCTTTTTTGTCATTGATGTTAAATTTATGAGAATCAATGATCTATATTAATAACTGTAATATGTTAAGTAGGGTTATTATGGAAATAACCTTTACATAAATGAGTATCTTCAATAACTATTTTCTTTTTGTTGATACCAAACATAAAATATTCAATATATGATTGACATTAAAATCTTTTTCAAAAGTACTCTCCAATATATTAATTTTAGCTTTTAAAGTTCTAGAGTTTTTGTACATTGTCTTAAATATCCAGTACCCTTTTGGAAATTCTGCTAATTTTCTTAACTATGTAAATATTGTTATATAATATATACAAAAAATTTTATTATAATTTAGTTTAATGATTTGATATGTAATATGTACAATGTTTCTACTAATAAACAGCATGTTAAACCATTTCGATAAACTTTATTAATGTTTTTACGTAGTAATTTTTCCACCAGAATCTGCGTTTCGTATTAAGAATAATTTTAATTATGGATATTGTTTAACATTGTGAAAGCCATGCAAGTTAAAATGGCTTAATTTTTTGTGAGTATATTTTTATGTTATTGAAATTTTTGACCTCACATTTATGCTGATTAATCTTTAGGTTTACCTTATTAGAGATTTGATCTATATATTGATAGTGATATAATTTACAATTCATAAACTAGATACAATATTATATTTGATATATATATAGTCTAATCATAATACAATAACCACTTACCTAATATTCAGAATAGCCTTCTGTTGCTCTTAATATAACAGTTAGATGACGGGACATGGACTTAATGTGTGCGTGGAAGGTTGCTATGGAAATATTTGACCACAACAACAGCAAAGCATCACATAACTTGTGAAGATTTGGAAATTAAAGTTCTATTCTGATACAATTATTTTTAGCATTGACTTTTTTTAAGTGGAAATAGTAATTTTGCTCTTTGAACCATTCACGGACAATTTTGGACACGTGAAAGATCAATTACCCAGTTGAAAGACTTCATCATTTTCAGGACATACCATTATAAAGTCTGAGTTCACTTGATCGGCTACGGAATAAGAAGCACAGCTATTGTGTGTGAGAATACTTTTCGAATGAATTAATGAACCGAAAAGCAAGCTAAAAACATCAAGACCTTACCTTGCCTTATCCACTTTATTCCCTTTTAACAATAGTTGCTGGAAGATTGGCTTATGCTGTCTCTCAGTGAATACTATAGTACACTTCGAACTGACTCATTATGAAATAAGACTCATCTGAAAAACAATCTTTTTCCGCTATTCTGCGATCCAGTATTTGTATTACAATACAAATTTAAAACTCTTCTTGCCATGAACACTTTCCAGTCGGGCTTTATTTATCAGACGTCAATTGAGGAGAAGATCAATATGTAATAGCGCGATATGTGCACTTAAACGCGGTTGATTACTATTGCATTGTTAAATAATTCGAGTTGTCGTAGCTCGTCAATCTTAACTTGGTCCCTCAAGTAATATTCACTTCTCTCATCAATTGCCCGCGGTGCCCGCAGTTTGCACAACGAGATAGCAGATCGTATACATTCTTTTTTCATTTATTGTGAACAGACACTATGACAGTAAGCGGGTATTTCATGAAAGTGGTGGTTTCAAAAATTTTTGCTCCCCGTGTTCGAAAACCGATTATTATGCAGTTTTTAAAACCTATTAACTCTTTAAATCCTATGGTTTTATCCTTTACAGTAAGGAGGGGTCACGCTCAAAGGCTAATTTGAGCCAAAAAATCTTTTAACTTTCAGTGGGCAGCAAAAAAATCAATATTCATAGAAACGTAGGTTTATTTCGAATATAATACATTATAATAAGAGTATATAAGGAACAAGAAAAATTTAATGTTTTTGTCCACACGACATTTCCTTGCAACTATGTTTCCTACGTCTGGAGAAATTTTCTTATTTTATTATATAATATTCTGGGCCAATATATTGGCAGGACCGCAAAAATGTTCGTTGTAGGTCTCATGCGGTGCCCCGCGGGCCGCGAAGTTTGACCCTTCTTAATAGTATCATATTGCACACGTTCTCTGAAATCCTCATTATATGTGTTACATTATTTATGTTAACTTAATCACATTTGCAGCACATATCAGGATAGATAGACAGATTTGTCTATCTACCCTGAGATATGCTACAAATTTGATTACGTTAATCGACGATGCGTTCATGATATTAAGACTCAAATAGTATATATATATATATATATGAATTCTGACCAACCAATGTGTAAACTATTGGAAAATATATGATTATAGAAGCCTCCGGTTAGGAAAGATATAAAAGCTGAGATTAACAGCACGTAAAAAGATGTCTATTGTTCAATGTCCTTGTGTGTTTATGTTGCTGAAATTCACTTTGTGTGTGTGTGTGTGTGTGTGTGTGTGTGTGTGTGTGTGTGTGTGTGTGTGTGTGTGTGTGTGTGTGTGTGTGTGTGTGTGTGGTGTGTGTGTGTGTGTGTGTGTGGTGTGTGTGTGTGTGTGTGTGTGTGTGGTGTGTGTGTGTGTGTGTGTGTGTGTGTGTGTGTGTGTGTGTGTGTGTGTCAATTTGTAGTAGAAATGTTTTTTCTCAATTCACATTATATTTCTCTTAAACTACTTTGATAGTTGATAATTCTTCCCAACGACTTACATATAGTGTTTTAAAAAGTCCTCGTCTAATACAGTTGTAGTACTGGTCAAAAAGACGTTTCACAATTACATATCATACTCTATCAACAAGTTTATTCATGCATTATTGTTAAAACTCTCTATTTAAGTTTAAGGATTAATATATTTTAGTATTCTTTATATACAAGATGGCCCAGGATTATTGGAACGAACTTTAAGAAGACGTAAGGGATATCACAAGGCTTCAGATTTGAATCGCACCCCATAATCGGAAACGTTATGGGAAAGTAGTATGATAGGTATAAAAAACGAAGAGACACAAGACTCAGATATCTGAAATAGTTATTGGTCAAAGATATTGTATGTGCTGCGGTAGATGATATGTGAAACTTTTATGAAAGGTGTTCAAAATTTCCACAATTGCTAGCGATGCACGAGCGTTACACCGTCGTGACATGACAACAGCGATGGCTCATACTCTGGTTCTTGAATTACATCGAACAGTATACAACACATTTTGTTCCGCGCAGGGAGATCGAATCCCTCGTGGTCCGACCTCACTATGTCTTTTACCTCGTAATGATCTTTATTCAAGCAAATTATGTTGCAAATTAGTGAGCAACCAGCTCTCCGGTGCTTCTCTATGGGACTACCTTTCACGATACAATCTTTCTGTTAATCTTGCATTTCCTTCTGGCAATCCGTCAATCAGGTGCTCGGTGTACATGAAACATTTCATACTCCTCTGTGGGCGATGACAGCTCAAATGACTGAGGAAATCCAGGTTTGTTTCCTCCAATGGTATTGTGAACAACTGCACCTGGGATCGAACGAAGACGTTTCCGACCAAAGGTTTCTATGCAAATCTGAATCCTTATGATGTCCTCTACCTCCCACTAACCCTCTTTCTGTACATCCCAAGATTTCCACGGGCAACGTAAATGTAGCAAAATTTGAGCAACCCGCTATTTCCTGGGTATGCATTTTTTTCCGACCGTTTAGATTAGCAACCCGTGCTGTGCCTCTTTTTGTTTTAATTTATGTTTTTATGTTTACATTTTATGATCTAATTCAGCGATACTCAACCTGTGACCCACTGAGCTTTTTTAAGTGGCCCGGTGATGGCCTATTGCTCTGAGAAATTTACTTATTTTTGAACAAAGTATTAAAAATTTAGAGGGAAATTCTTTGTCAAGAAATCAAATACATCAATCTAGCTTTTTGCTGTCGATGTCGTACGGGTACGAATTAATGTTTTTTTTTCTATTTGTAATGCTTACAGTTAGTCATAATAAACAACAGTGGAGTAGCGACAATTTTATGGATGGAACTAATTTTTAACTATCTTTCACGTCTTGTAAGCGAAAATGTTTG